>JABFPB010002593.1:0-19629 GCA_022817645.1 Ceratoteleas bidentatus
TTTTTTAATAACAAAAAACATACCCACCGATTCTTTGGATATATCTGATTTGACCGATATAGTTTTTGTTATTGAAAAAGGTCAACTTTTGGCTCAGTAACTTGAGGCGTTTCGTTTATATACCCACCTTGACGAATCACCTTAAACATTAGTTTGTGGCTTAACAGTCGCCATTTTAAGGTAGTAGGTCTAAAAGTTTATTCCAATTTATTGTTTATTCATTATAAACAGAGATTTTATGATTTTGTATAAAAAATATACGATAAAATAGTGCCACCGTGATAAGTATTAACTAAATATTCCTTAACTAATAGTATAACGGCGAATTTGCCGTTTTAGCAGTTTTGCGTTACATTTTTCTTATTAAACTAAAATACAATGGAACACAGATATTATAAAACAAATTAGTCGCGTTTATTCGCGAAACAGAAACAGATAGGGGTCGCCACACCCTTAACGCAAAACTAAACGCGGTTGCGGTTGCGATGGGGATTCCATCCCCGAGAATAAGCGGTCGCGACAGGGGAGCACCAACCTCGCCAGCGAAGGCTCCAAAAGCTGCCGGGGGAAGGCACAGCCACACAGGAGACGGAAGCACGGGGCACGGACACCTGAGGACACGGGCACGGGCACACAGAGACGCGGTCACCTGGACACACGGGCACACGGGCAAGGGGCGCGTGTGTCCAGGTGACCGCGCGGGCTCGAAAAAGGGGACACACGTCCGAACTCGGAACTTCGCGGGGACACGAGGTTGACACCACGAGCGTTGCCAAAAGGATCACAGGATCTCTTCCGCAACCAAATAACTAACCGCAACGCAACTGACATTTGTTTTTCGGAATAAAAATTTGAATTCAAACAATTTTCTGGTGACCCAGAAATATTCAAAGTTACAAAAGATATTGGCGCGACATTTCATAACGTAAATAAAAGAAACAAAAAGCTTCTTCTTTCTTCGCCGAACCGGGAATCACATCCAGTTCGGACTCATCTCCAACGACGAACTCAAAAGATCGACGCCACAATTTTCAAATCTGATCCAACTCGACCTCAATCGGGATCGGGAAAAGGATCGGGAAAGCATAAAGGTCTCATGCAACAAATCGAAACAAGTAATTAGCAAAATGAACATTCAAACGATTTTAAATAGGGCTTTGAGGTATACATTCGGTCTAGCACACATTCGTTATACATGTACATTCGATCTAGCACACATTCGATTTATTATACACGGGATCTAGCGCACATTTGATCTAATATACATTCGATTTAACACACATTCGGTCTAACGCACACTCGATTTAGAAAACATTCAATCTAGGAAACATGCGATCTAGCAGACATTCGATCTATCACACATTCGGTCTATCATACATTCGATCTAGAACACATTCGGTGTACCATTAATTCGATCTAGCATACATTCAGTCTAGCTCATATTCGATCTAGCACACATTTAGTCTACATATCAATTCTATCTAGCACACATTCGGTTTCGCCTACATTGGATTTAGCACACTTCGATCTAGAACACTTTCGGTCTTGTTCACATTCGGTCTTGCACACGATTCGGTCTAGCATACATGCGATCTAGCACACATTCGATCTACAACACGTTCGGTCTAGCATACATTCGATCTAGTACACATTCGGTTTACCACAACTGAAAAATGTGTATTTTATTGAAATAATTTTTGAAGCAATTTTTTTATGAAAAGTCTACATACACGCTAGAAATACGTTTTCTGACTGCAATTCTTAAAAAATAATAGAGATAGTAGAGACTGAATATCCATATGTACCATTTTTCAGCAAATTCGTGACTATGTGTTATGTTAATTCTGTATATGGTTAATTTTTTATCGAAATCTCTTTGTTTTGGATTTAGTTACTTCGAAAAATGAAAGTTTTCAAACCACTCTCCTATGCTGCTAATGTTATTTGGTGTTAAATGTCACTGCAACTAGGTAGTGAATTGGTGTTAAATGTCACTGCAACTAGGTAGTGAATTTGCGTGAAACTGTGGAAAATTAAATATTAGCAATAAACGAACCTAACTTCGAAATTTCACTGAATTCTCTCTAATTTTACTTTACGGGAGAAATACCTTCAAAAACAAGATCATCAGTTTTTAATCGCGTTCAAATTGAAAAGTAATTGGAAAATAAAAATGTGGAATAAAATGGCCGAAAACGACAATCTGAAGGTAAACTTTTTGTATTGGGATGTCTTTACTGCAAAACTAAACTCTAACAGGCACATTTTTATAATACGATATATGAAGCGAAGAATTGTGAGTTAAAGTATCTATGGAGTTAAACTCGCTCTTCTTTCTGTTTGCACTTCTCTGAAATTGAGCATCCAATAAACATTGCGTATCCTCGGTTCGATAGATCTGGGAAGGTATCCAAACTACCCTGTATACCGTTCTACACTGAGATAAATTAGAGACTTGTAAGGTAATTGTGTTAAAAATATCCACAATCGATTGTGGTCAATCTACATATGCAGACATGAGTCATCTATTGTGAAACATGCCGCAATTAAGCAATACTAAAAATCGGCACAAATGAGATCATGATTATCATCGGTTCAAATGGTTTCAATATCTCGCCTTTCAACTTCAAAGCAAGATCTGGTGTACCCAACAATCAGCACTAAGATCCACCAAGGACCAACTCGACTTGACATTCCCGGAAACGACGATCGCCATTTTTCATGTCACATTAAACCGTCATAATTCCGAATTAATTTCCTAACCGGATTACTTGGCGCAACTGCGCACGACCGGCCGTAAATATCGTTGAAATTACAGAATCGTCAGCTTGATTTCACGTGTCCGTGATAGCTCTTGCGGGCGGTACGCACGTTGCTACTTAGTACGTGCAGTTGGCGCATACAGACAACCGTCGTGTAAGGAACTTCCCGAACAATGCTGAGTCCGGAAGGCTGACGAGGTAGTCGCAACCGCGATTGCCGGATATTCCGAACAACAGCACGACCGGGATCCGCACCAAGTTATTAAGTTAGCCGTGACTTTCGGTGCGAGTGTTTAACTTCGCGTCGCCGAAAGAAAGTTGTCGCGAATTATGGCTGGCTTGTTGGAGTTTGACTTTCGAGTGTTTTGTATGCGCCGGATGATGCAAAATGCGTACTTATTTGCGCCGCGGATTCACTCGCAATTTGGCGAATGGTCAATTCGAAAATTAGCCGCACCGATGTCAGCTAGAATAGAACGCTTTGCTCGACATTTTTGCGAGAATGGCACGGCGTTTCCGCGCAAATACCACCGCGCGCTATTATGATGAGTTCCGAACTTTGTTAGACGCGAACGAGCGGAACTGACAATCCCCTGGCAATAAATCGGATCCGCTTGCAATAATAGGATTCCGGCCAATCTTTGCATTATTATCAATTGACTATCGCATTACGTCCAATTGTATATTATCATCGAAAAGCTGGTCTAGTTGTTAATTGAACGATATTTAGGCTTCGAAACCTAATTGCTTGACAGTTACAGTTCCCGTTGGAAATCATCTGCAAATATCTGCGTTTCAGTGCGATACCTTAAAAGGAACAACGCGAGTCGCGTAACCTACATCCACTGCGCGAAGAAACTAATTAAGTATTTAGCGCAGTGTATGCGTTGGAAACTTTTGCAATGAGACTGCGAACGACGTTTGCTTTATTAATTAATAAAATCTGACGCTTTTCCCCGGCAATTACGGCGCCACTACCGCAGGACTGTTTAACCTTGCACAATAAGTGTTCCGCTTCTTATCTCACCTTTCCGCCTTCTTGGGGAACGTTGTGAGCAGATCGTAATGACACTGAACCGGTTGTCGTGGGAAAATCAGACTACGGCAAACAGTGGGAAACGGCAACGTTAATTTCGAGCGGTCGCAATTGCACTGATTATTCGACGGCGAAAGAATGGTCCGGAAACTTTCGGGACTGTGGTGTTTGGGAATGCAAAGTGTTATTAAAAGATGAATAACCGATGGGTGATTACAACGAGTGGCGCGAGATTTGAAAAGACTGATTTTGACTGAATTTGAGGAACTGCTGACTTCAGTCGGCCAACTTTCCCGAGCATTGCGGCTAAGCGGAGGAACCGGAATTCACACCTGGATGGCTCTCGTTATAGGAAAAACGAGGGGCGCGCGCGTTTCTTGCCTTTAATTAAAAAGTTCAATATATCACGAATCCACGTTTCGTTGATTGCGCGGCGCCCGGATTGCCGGACTTTTTATTTCAGCTGCATTTTTCAATGCCGTGAAATACGATGTAAGGAAAAGCTGGGCCGAATTATTCCATTACGCCCAGAGCACGCATTTTTTTAACATTTTGTGACAAAGTAAATGAATGTTTTAGAAGAAGAAAATCTTTTATATGAATATCGTTGAATAATCCGTATAACAAACAAACATTTGTTTTCCATGCACTAGAAAAATACAACATTTAGCCGTAATACTACCTTGAGTCAATCTCAAACGTAAATTGGGTTTTTTATATACAAGAATGAAATATTTGGTCTGCACTACTTTTTTAATGTAAACTGACAAACAATTAGTATTCGGCACCCGGCAAATAGCGTCGAAAGAAAGTGTCAACATTTCCCGTAACTGGACAAACGTAAACTGGGTTTTTTTATATACAAGAATGAAATATTTTGTCTGTACTATTTTTGTAATGCAAACTGACAAACAATTAGTATTCGGCACCCAGCAAATAGCGCCGAAAAAAAGTGTCAACATTTCACGTAACTGGAAAAATGTTTCCGGCGTAGACAAACATAACATTGAATCTACATTCGCGACGTGCAAACACGTCGCATTTGACGTCATTTAACGAGGCTTTTTGCGTTGCATACAATGCGCTCTGTGAAAACTGATGTTGTTAAATCGGGAAAGATTATTTAAGGGGAGTCGCGCGGGCACAAAATGCAGCCGCAACTACCACCCGCGAGTAAGTTTCGGCTCAAATTTCGAATCCTGCGTCTGACGTCTCGAATGTCGGGCGGCGCGGCATTATTAAAATACGTCAGCCTCACTCGATCCCGGCAGTATAGATTTGCTAAACGTCACATGTTACGTCAAATTAAAACTTGATTGTGACATTTGCAACAAGTTTCGTCATTATCAGACGAAAAGACATTTTCAACTTAATTGTGTAGTCATTTTCTAAACAAAATACTAAGGGAAATTCGACTCGCAAAGTTATAATACCTATGCGCCATTTCGTAATCCTGTTACATACACAAAAAATGTGTAATCATACCTCGAAATGCTTAAAACAGCAAAACAATCCAATACAATTTTTTAGTGTGGAAATGAAGATCTAGAAACAGTATGGCTTATTATGGGATGTGTAAAACAAGAGTAAGTTAACAGGCTGAATTATAATCGTGAATTGTACTATTGCCATACTATTGCCATACTGATGCCATATCATTGCCATCCTCTTCCCGAGTAAAAAAATTTGATAAAAAATAGATCTAAATGTGATGGAAAGCGAAATGGGATCGCATATGATCAGAATTCAATCATTTTCTTGTACTAAAGCTGTGAACTTTCAGATATGATTATTGTTTGAAATTATAGGAATTTATAGGTTCTATTATAGGTTTAGGATCAGTTCAGAGATCACAGTTTTAGTGTAAGAAAATGATCGAATTCTGATCATTTACGATCCCACTTAGATCTTCATCACATTTAGATTTATCTTTTATCAAATTTTTTTACCCGGGTTGCCATCTTATTGCCTGACTTACAGTCTGACAATAGTATGCCAATGATATGGCGTTACAATGGCAATGCTATGGTAATGCTATTTTTCCTATAAGAAACAAGCCGCGTTTAATTAATGTCCAAATAAATTTCTTTACACCGTTTTAAACAACATAGATTCATCGCGCTCCTACTTCCTTGCACAATTTTCGCGGGAAAAATGATCGACTACAGTGCCCTGAGGAATACATTTTTGTAGCTCGCGAGGCGCCGAGCCGCGCTGAAGACATTTTTGCGATGTAAACTGCACGACTAGTAATAATGATGTTATTCTACGTAATATATGCACGATGTATTTTACGCCGGCGCTCGCTTGTTGATATATGTATATGACACCTCAGCAGTTTAGACACAAACCTATAACTTGCCGCGCGGCTCTGTTGATAAATATATCAGGATCTTGCCGCGACAAGGATTGCATATTATTCCGTAAACGATCGTAACTCTATACTGCCAAATAAACATTATGCATTCGCGTGGTTATATTCGGGCGGCGCGAGCCGCAAAAATGATTTAACTTTAATTAAAAGCCGGCCGGATTGAAGCGCGATTTGAACGCAGCGGTGATTGTATATTGTGAAAAGTGGCGCGGCGACTTTTCCGAAAAATGACGCTAACGAAGTCCGAAAAATGGACGGCAGTCGGCGAAATTGAGCGGACGCCAAATTAGAAACCGAGCGAGTGAGCTTTCATGCGAAACAATGATTAATTTGGCGCAAATAAAAGCTGATTAAAGTTGCCGGCGAATAATTTCGGCCGCCCATATGGTCATTAATGGCGTAAATTGGTGACTCCAACTTCGTATTATCTAATTTTGCAACTCCAAAGTTGTGCAATCCACTCGGCTACACTGAAACGAGCTCGACTCAAAACTGAACTGCCGGTGTCGAAAATCAATTAATCAGCTGCGACTTGGCATTATTTCGACGTTCGTAACGTCGAAACAAAGAATTAATCGAATTAATGGGTTGGCCGAATTTACCGTTCGCGGATCAGTCACTCTTAAAAACGATGCATTGAGTAAAAAACATGGATTTTAGTACACTGAAAGAAATTTCTTGGAAAAAATGTGACAAAAGGCATTTTGCTTTCTTTGCTAGAGTTTTTGTAACTATAACAATAATTCTACCAAACTCCAGAATGATTTATCCAAAGTTTTTGGTAACAATTTTTCCAAAGTTTTTGACATCTATGAAGCAAACAAAAATTTTTTATTTGATGCCCAGTGTAATTTTTATCAATGGTTCGGTTTATGTCGTCATCGAACAGGCGAAACGGGTACGTTTTTCGAACAAAAAAAGGGCGCGATGGAACGGGTGATCAGCGACACCGGTCGCGTATGAAGGGGCGCGCCTCGCGAGACAATGCGACGTTTTACGAGAAAAAAGTAACGCTCGACGGTGTCACTCGTGATTCGCACCGGCCTTTACGTGTCGTGCTTCATTTGCTTCGGCATTCACGGCTCATAAAACGCGCTGCCCGACGAAATATTACAAATTTTACGATACTCGCGGCAAAAGTCGCAGCAAATATTGTGATTTAGTGTAGCGTGTCCGCGCAGCAAACAAAGCATAAATCCGGAATTGTGTGTCCGCGGGATTATCGGATTTGCGATGATGAACGCCAACTGACGCAACGGACGATCGCCAAGGAAATTGCATGGCCGGCTTGCGCGGAATGTTAAGGAAGGTTCATTTGCAAGCTCGTATTTGTCAATCAGCCGCATTTGTGCCTCGGAAACCACGAAGTGGTGTTACCGGAAGAAAGGGGAAACATAATTTTTACTGCGAGTTCACGGGAAAAATTATAACGTTGGGTAATGTGGAAGCGGTTTTGACGGAATGGGTTTTCAACGAAGTGGGATTTTAGAGGTGTTCGCGTATGCAAAATAAATGAGGGCTCTGAAATATGTGTAACGTTGTGTAGGGAGAAAAAAAGTTGTGGAAATTATGTTGAAATAGAGAGAACAGCTGAAGGGTGAATGTAGGGAGTAATTTTAATTGTATTTTTTTATTTTCATGTGCCTCCCGAACGATCGATCTCTAAATTTCAATAAGTGAAATTTGACTTATTCTACGTTATAAGTCGTCCTCTTATTCAAATAAGTGAATATACACTTTTGAATAAGTGAATATACACTTATGAATAAGTGAATATTCACTTATAGAATAAGTCAGTATTCACTTATTAAAGAAGTGCATATTCACTTATTTTAGCGCTGATGTGGCGTGCCACATAAGGCCCACGTTTCTGATAAGGTTTACCACATCACATTTTCTACTAGGTACATTCAAACAAATGTAACATTACAATTTAAACGTTTACATATCTTCTCTTAAATTACATCGCTTAAAGTTGATTATTTGATGCCCGCGAATAATAATTATTATTCCCCAACACAATTTTACGCAAACGTAAAAGGTATGTCAAATAATAATAACTTCATCAACACACTTCAAAACCCACATTAGACATTAATGCCATAACATAATACAGTAACATTTAATCTAAGTCCCTTTATGGGATTCTGAAATTAACAAAGATGTCGCTTACACCAAGCGCCCCGAATCAAGCGGAATCAAAGAGACATAGTACAAGTACACACAACAGTTAGCTACATTTTCTTTGTAACTAAATCTTGTCGCCGAAAGCCCTTTCAACAAGAACCTCATAACTCGCATTACGGCTACGTCATTTGCGCCATTACGCACCTACGCTTTGTTATTGTTAAACATATTTGACTTGCAAACAAGCAAGCAGGGCGCCACGCCAAGTGCCGTTCGAACACGCACCTCGGCGTTCTCGTTGACAATTGTTTGCGGCCAGAAAAAACCGGTCCTTTATTTCACCACACACAACGCGAGTTTATTGCTTGGGTCACGAAAAACCGCCGCGACATAACTTAACGATTGCGCGCAATTTCGCGTCGCTGCGCAGACCGCGAAAATGGCGGCATTTTTGTCGCGCTTTTTGCGCACCGTGTGTCGATATAAACTGCATTCGCGAACCTCATGACGCAGCGCTAATGTGCCGCGTCGTGACGTGCAATCGATCACATTACGTCGAGCGCGTCAACTTCGATGAAAATATAAAAACATGGCTGACAGTCGCTGCTTACGTAAACGCGCGAAGCACCCGCGAAGCGATCCGCGGTACGCGACTTTCGGGCGACTTTAACCCGAAAACACCTTTGAACCTTTCCAGCGCGGCTCACGTCGAATTAGATTTGACGGCGGGGAATGGATAAACGAGGCTCGCCGGATAAGCCCGCGCATTTCGGCAGGCGCAAACGCTTTCTGACATTTGTTGCTGAAGGAATTCGTTATGAAGAGGAACACTTTTTTGAACGCCGGTGGAAATCGACGAGGCGCCGGGTTACCTTCGGCCAGTATTTCACGGCAATCCCTTTTCCGCGTTTTTTCGCTAAAACCCGGCAAACTTTTGCGAACAAAGTTGCTCGCGCGATGTCGAACTCGAAAATCGACCTGGATCCCACGCGACGTCCCCCGAGGACAAAACGGAGATTTCCAGGATATCGAGTTCGACAACCGAGATTCCCAGGGTTCTGAGTCTCGTTTTCCAATAATTATAACCTATTTTCAGTGCGACTCGTTTGGCTAATTTTCGAGTCGAATGCTCCGAGTATTTCCTACACTGAGAGAAAAATTCAAATAAAATGGCCTAGAAACGTTTTTGTAGCTTCTATAGAAAGAATTGCATCTACTGCAACTAGGCAATTATTTGAAACAACATTAACTGTAGTTGATCCAGCTACAAACTATAGCTAGGTCGCCTTTTAGCTTCACATTGTATCTGTACAGTTCAAAAATTTCTCTGTGTACACTTATACTTTTTATAATTTTATATTAGAAAAAGTGAGACGTTTTCTTTCGTTGTACAATAAGGACGATAAATGCGCCATTACTCAAATAATAAATATACTAATCCAGTAAAAATAGTTACTGCAACAATTCGGAATGGTTACCTCAGCAAAGATGATAGGACTAGCAAGTAAAATGTACTGTTACAACAATAAATTTAGTACTAATAACTTTTATAACTTGCATGTAACATTAACTGTAAAGAATTATTGAGGATCAAACTATTCATCTTTTGAGGTTGCGATTACTATAGAATTCTGGGTACTGAAACAATTTAAGAGCCGGATGCAAGAAGAGCATTTAGTAAATGCCCCGGGCATTTACTAAATGATATCAGTATGTGGATGTGGTAAAAAAGATTGAAAGGTCAAAAATCGCGGATTATCAAGAGGAATTGGTTGCCGGTCGCGGCATTTGTGGCAAATGGAACGGCTTTTAGGTTAATTAGCAGTTCAAAGATATATCGTAGAGGCAGTGCTCGATGTTTTCCATACATGTCCGGCAATTTTCCTCGAAAGAAGTCGCGCGATCGATTCATTAAATTTTCGCGGATAATTATGACCGCCGACTGACGTGCTTCCAATTATCTCGCTGGAGTCTTCGCGGAGACGTCGACAAGAGAAGCATGTTTGCGAATTAACGAGATACAGTCAGTGGCTGACTACAATTATTCGATAATTAACCTCCACGTTGGTGGACGGGTAATGGATTATTTTTGAAAAAGTTGCATCAACCGATTCCACACGAACCTTTTTATCGCGAGACTGGAACGCCATTATACAGGCTTCATCAACAATGGACCAACCACCAATCCACCGGCGTTCCGCCGATCGCTCTCGCAACTGCGGCAAACTTTTTAATTCGTTTTCCAAAATATTTTCCGCGTCGTGGTGTTCGATCGATATTTCCGCCACGCTTCTTACACTTTATTACTCCCGCTGTGAGTCCGCCCGATTCCAAATCGACCGTTGTAATGAGCTAATAAGCTTCTTTCCAGTACAAGTTAACCGGAATTTCCGCTACAGCGAATTTGCAGGAGTTACCGGTAGCAACAACAAAAAATCGGCACTTCGATCTCCGCGTAATCTTTTTAGTGCTTGGAAGATTCCGAAATGTCAACATCGATTTCACGAGCGATGCGTACTACGTCGATTCAAATTTTCCTTTCGTTTCGGAGCGAGTTTCTCCAAAGGTATCGCCCAAAGTGAAAGATTAGCATAATTCATGAACGGGAAGATCTGAAATAACACGGTATCGGTTTCTTATTGATGTCGCGGGCATCGTGTTATTAAGAGTCTACATGTGTTCCGTGTAACGTTCCGATGTAACGGACGAGTCGAACAAAAATCATAATTAAACTCCAACGACTGGAACCCGCGGTCGGAAGTATCGGACGCAGGTGTCGTCATTAATCTTATTAACCGTGCATTGTTGTTCATCGAGGCGCGTCATTTATTGAATCACGATCCCTGATCCGGAATTAATGCTACATCTTCTTTATAACGGTGCGATATGTGTCGAACATTTTCATAACGTGGAAAAGTTATATATGTGCAAAACCGCTATGTATACTCGTGCTTTATAGAGTAATAATGTAACATTTCAGAAGATATAATGTTATTCAGTTTTTAATACATTTAGTGGAATATTGTGGTGGGATGAGTTTCCTCTAATTTACCACAACATTTGTAATCGGAAAAAAGGAAATTTAATGAGATAGTGAGATCTTGACTCTATTTTTTGTGAATTGCTATTTAGAAAGATATTCGATCAAATGCGTTTCATTTACGGTCTGTGTTGGAAAAAATTACAAAATGTATAGAAAATTGTTTTCTTGATGTATCTGAAAAAGAGAAAGCATTTGAATTTTGCTTTACTTTCTAATATTCTTATTCAATTATGGCACTCGATGTTTTCCAATTTAGATACTGTTATTACTGTTACTTCCGCGGATATAATGGATTAATAAAATGAATTCAACTAGATTAATGTATATTTTAATTCAAGTACGTCATTAATTAATTCATTTTGGGATTAAATAAATAAAAATCTATCTACATAATTCTAAATATTGTTATTTTTACTGAAAATGAAATCTACTTTTCAGGTCGAAGTAATTCACAATTTTGTAATATCTTCAGCTTGAAATTTCTCAGCATATTCATGATGGAAAAATGAGTAAAATAGCGATATTATAAAAATTCCCATTGTGGACAGTGATGATTCTTCCCTTCTTTAACCAGCATGAACTTATGTGGATTAAATCTGATAAACTTTTCTATCAACAAATTTTCCCGTATACTTTAAAACGTATTTTCCATTTCTAACTCAATCACAATATACACTCGACGGGATACTGAACAATATCGACGACATACATATTTTTGCGAAACAGCACATTTCCACTTTTATTCTCCAATCGAAAAATTAGAATTCGATCAAACCGGACTTAACCCCAGAAATCCAATTACCCAGGCATCGACTCGAAACTGCTAACCCACGATTCCGGCGAAAAAAATCAAGCCAATTTAATTCAATTACCCAATTTAAATGAGCGAGATGAAATACTATCACCGGTCGAAATACTATCAAGCGATAGCGTTTGATCAAAATCGATTATGGAGGCAGGCGGCCCGTGATTCGGACCGTGACGAGTTTTAAATTCCTTTTGTCGTTTCGCGATCGGGTATCAAGTGGGGTCGTAATGTCGGCGAAATCCAATATCGCATTCAATAAGCCGACCTCTCTTTCATGCTCGCTGCTCGAAAAACCCTGTAGGAACGCGCCCTCTACCGGCCAACACAATCGGCCCGAAATTTAAGCACTGTTCGTAAATTCGGCCCTCCTTTGCTCGATCCGCGTCCCCGTTTTTCCGATTTCGCTAACACATTCAACTTACATAGTTTTTGTCGACCCGTTATCATTTGTCAAATTACTTTCATGGTCGCACAAAGTGCTTGCGAGCGGTGGAATAATCCGTAAGACTCGGTGTGAAACGAGGAAAAGCGAGGGCAAATTGAAAGCGAAAAAAGTACGGCTTAGCTAAACACTAACAATTTTACATTATTTTTGTAACATTGGGGTTTTGACTTTCGACTTTTCATTGCGCGGATGAATGACAATCAAAAATGGCGAATTCAGAATTCGTCATTTACACCGCTGATATGTAAAATCAACACTTTCAGGCGCTTATCGCGGCCATTGTTTGCGCATAAACCTGACGGAATCCGGTTATCGTTGCAAAATTAAATTATCAAGTACCAGCGTTTCGGCAGCTTTTTCGATTAAAAACCAGTGTCGGATATGACGATTGTACGTTAACGCTTTTTGTTTGCGAAATTTTTCCACCGCGCAAACACTGGAATGCGTCGAGCTGGCGCAATATTTAATTGTGCGGTCGAATTCACTCAAGACACGTATCGTCGATGAGACGGCATCGGGCGAAATATAAATGATGAAAATTATCCGGCAAATGTTGGGCTGGAAAAAGAACTGAGGCTACACTCAGAATGTTCGATAATTGACCATGAACGGTTAATCCGGTTAATATTTAACGACATATCGCAGTTGACATACACGGAGAATAAAGTTTCATAAACAATTACTATACTTTATAAGAACGATGGCGTTTAGAAAAATAATTTCAGTAAGTGCGACGCCATCTGTCAACGAATATTATAAATACTTCAGTTTTTACCATACTTTTGACAAAAATATCAGCATTTCTAATATTCGTTCTTATACGGCATTGCGCTTACCAAAATTATTGTCCTAAACGCCATCGTTCTTATTTTTCTCGAACTGTAAGTAACTGCAATATGGAACTGCAAATACAGATTATCATTTCATACGATATAACTAAATATTGTTGGCATAACACATAATGCAATTTTGTGATGAAGTATATCGCATTACATTTGTCGCTGAAAGTTTACGTTTACGTTAAGTGCATTAGTTCAAGTGGCTGGGTCGTGAATAGATTTTGAGGTTATGTTTATTTTAAGGGGGAAACTGGCATTTATGAATGTCCAGAAACTGGTAGAATGTGCTTGATCAATAATCTCGACGGATCAAGGTTGTATATTGTGGACAACAATCGTATATTAGACTTTCCGAAATAATTTATGATTTTTAACAGTCTTAAGATATTATGATGTAAAAAAAGTTTTCATAAATTAATAAAATTATTTATTTCATAAAAAAATAAAAACCAACTAACATGCGTACAAAATTAAATTAGACATGGTTATTAAGTATAAAAAATTTCATTTTTAATAGCTTAATTTTCAGTATTTGGCGGACGTTATTAATGCACATATTTGAAAAAGGATAAAAAAGAATCGCATTACAGTTACATAGTGTTACATATAGTACATTTCCCGTGCAGTATAAGTAGTGGAAAAATCACTGAACTCAGTTGTAAACTTCAAATGCTCAAATCCTCGAGATTTCAAGGCTTCCGCCAGTGAAATCGGTATTTTGATTACATCAATCGTCTAAGCCTGATGCTCTTACAAACATACAAACAAACAAACATAGATTCACATTTATAATATTAGCATGGATACTTCTATAATTATTGATAAATCTTGACGGGCTCAATGGACCTATCCTACATTTACTATAGAGTTCAGTAATGTATTCCGGTAGTTCAGTGATATTTTATGGAATATTTTCGTCAATGCAGAGTACGTCCACATTATTATTATACATCGATACGCTAGTTTGGCATTTTCAAAAGCACAGTCCCGAATATATAACATCGGATACTTTCGTGTACCGAAATTATTATCATCATTACTATTATCCAAATTGCGTAACCGAAATATTGCGCTATCGATCGTATCATTCAATACCTTCGATTCCTTAATTTCCCTTCAGTTCCGAATTCGCAACTAAAACCAAACAAAAGCAATTATCCGAAACAGCTTCCGCGTCGAAAAGAGTCAAACGTAACAATGTCATTCGACATTTCTACGTACAAATAAAACGACGGCTGTTTGAATGAGAAATAAGTGTGGAAGCGCCAGCTCCACGGCAATAGTTTAAACAATTCCACGCGTTTTCGTTCGACTTTGCGGCAGCGCGACACAGCAAATACGTCGCTCGTAACTTACAACGATAACTCCTCTTTGACTTGCGAGAACTCAAATGCAAGAAACCAGCCGTCGAATACCCGAAACGCTTCCGCATGCAAGCTTTTACCAGTCACAATCAAACGGCAAACTTTTTTAATAATGCGTCCGAGCTTTGTTCGAATGCGACCAGGTTGAAACGCACCAACATACACGTGCAAATCTCTGCCGAAATACACGTCTCGCCAATAACGAGTGGAATTCATTAGAAAAAAATGTAAACCCAAGAAACCCCTATAGCGACGTCCGAAATAAGGTCATTTGCTTACGCCAACGTGACCCCGCCGGCGATCGGCAAATGTCTCAGTTTTATTCGCAAAATTATGTTAATACTTAGCTCGCGCGTTGCGTATGCAAAGCGACACCACACGGCGATATTAAATTCAGTTAAGGCCGCACCGTAAAAAAGTTACGGCAAAAGTCTGTTTGACGTTTCATTTTGTCGCGCATGGAAATTTTTATGCAACTTTTCCGGCGAATGAGTATCCGCGAACAAAGATAATCGCGGCAACTTGTTTCGTTTGTTCGGGTGGCGGCGCTTCTCGACGTAAAATTTCGCGACTTCCGGTAGCGCGACATTCTCGAAGCGTTTTAATTAATACTGTTTCCGCAGACAGAAAAATTTCTTTTCCTGTCCCTGGCCAAAGGCAGAGGTAAGTCAAAGACCCGCAGGAAGACACGAAAGGGGCGGAAGAAAGGCTGCAAGTTCGAGAAGAATGCCCGAAGGCTCCCATTGAGACCATTTCTTTCAACGTAAAACGGGGGAGAAACGTTCGTGGACTTTCCAATGCAGATTGTTATCTCTATCGAATTATTTTAATGTCGCATCATAATTAAACGCAATTTACTAACATTATCTTTCCAGTCGCGATAGTAATTACCGCTGCGAAAAATGTTCGTTCTCCCCGAAAATCGTTTGAGAACATGATGTCTGCATTTGTAATTATCCGTCATTGATTGACTCGTCAATTATTTTCCCCGAGATATGTCCCACGGCCAATTTATCATCAATTACCACTCATTGAACTCGTGCGCCGATCCTCCGACGATAACGTTCGCCGTTCAATTAGACGAGACATCTTAGGTCCGGCTATTCGTCGATTAAATTGTTCCCCGCAAACGAGCAGTTGGTCGAGGAATCGGTGACTGCGATCGCCGATAGCGTAACCGGTGTCATTGTCGATGATAAATAACGGTCAGCAAACTGCAACAGGGCGTCGATGTCTTCCGGGGTTCCGATTGTTATGTGGCCGAGGATAACGGACGCGTTGAGCTAAATTTAACGCGCTTTTCATGCCCGGCCGATCACTTTTATGGTCGAACGAATGAAATTATTGCGCCGCGGTAACGGGCTGCAATGACTGTCCCGTAATGACTCGAACCTGGGCGCGTTATTTCGCGTTCTTCGTGGCCGTGCGTGCGCGATGTCGAACGGAATTCGTCAAACCGATCGACTTCGCGCTCTGCTGGCTGTTACGGATGAAAAGGGACAAACTATTCTCAGGAATTCTTGTTTCATTGCTGTAAAGTGGATGCTGGAAGAGTTCAGCAAGGTCGCGGTGGAGTCTGTCGGAGATGGGAAAATAATGGAATATTGGAACAAGTCGTCAAGTTTCTCTGTCCTTTTTTCCTAATTTTATTGAATTCAAGGTGAATTGTACGAATACGATTGTGACTTTATGCACTGTGAGAAAAGTTTCCTGATCTTTCATCTTACTCCCAATCAGAAAAATTAGGCAATATTTGTTGCCTTTATGAACTTTCACTGTTCCACTATTAACCTTTAGACAATTTTCCGCTAACCGTTGTCAGAATTCTTTTCACGCGATATTTGACCGGATTTTCCGGTTGTGGTTGCCGGATTCCGATTTCGTCAAATGGATATTTTTTAGAGTGTAAGAAAGAAATACAAAAAATGACAAGTAATTTATGAAAAATTTATTGTTAACTAATTAATTTATTTATTTGTTTGTATTATTTTTTATGATTCGGTATATTAAATCTCACACATATTGCAAAATAAACATTTTAATTTAATTTTTAGAAATTAAATTATTTAAGAATACTTAATTAGATGTGAGTCTTACAGACTCACCTTGGTCTTTTACGCAAGATCACCTCGGCCGGATAAGCGTTAAGGGACATTCTGTCACTGTTGATAAAGTGGAATTGACGAATAGTCTTAATTAACATCGATCACCACACCCGATACGCGAATCGTTAAACCGTCTCGTTTGATTATCTATTCAATTTTGATTCTGAATGAAAAGTTGAGCCAATTTTGTTCGAACTTATCCGAATATTTTCTCCTTGAGCTTACTTCCCCGTTGAAAAGAAATTAGCTCGTATTCGCGGGAAGTTACATCAAAAGCGGCTTTGAAACGTACCGCGATAAATTGAAAATTAAGAGTTACAAAAATATTGGGAGTCTGATATTTTTCATACGCTAAATGTAATGCCGGAATTGAAACTGTTATTTTAGCGATATTTAGAATTTGAGATTTGGTTTGGTTGGCCAGCAAGCGAGAATAAATTAAATCCTGCAAAATCCAATTCAAATGGGACATAAGCACAATTTGAAAAAAACGATCTGCAAATTGTAATAAATTGAAAATACAAATTTACAAATTGTATGTAATTGGAATCTTTTATTTGATACTGCCACCATCTTCATTTATACAATTTATTCCAATTACTTCCAATTCACTATCGAAAATACTGATTTCTCATTGGTCCCAATTTATGCCAATTTGATACAATTTGTAGACTGTTTAAATTGTACTTATGTCCAGTTTGAATTAGATGATGCTGAATTTTACTGAATTTTTGCGTATATGCAAAAACAATGTTGGATAAATCTACAATTGCATATAGATTTATGGCCAACAATTTTTGCAGTGTTTTCACAATACGATGATAATTATAACATCCATTCACTTTTTCAGCCTCTCATTTCATCAATACAATCGTAAAATAATCGTTGTTCAAATGACTGAGTCCTTTACAAAACAAGGCAGTTTTTGCGAGCAAAATCAGAGAATCATTTTTGCAATCGAATTTTCACCCTCTGCACTGGAATTTCAGAGATCTGACTTTTCGCTGAAACGACCAAGACGTGATCCAAGGCGCGTGTGGCGGCATTTTCGTCGTCCCGGTGCGAGGTACCTCGCTCGAACGCTCCCGAGGCTCGATACTAATTGACAAGACGATTTGTCAATTGCGCTTTAAATGCAATTAGTCACGAGCGATTAAGTGGAAGCGGTATGGCGAAATGAGTCGTGCACCGCGGCGGATGTCGATTCGTCTTTTATTACCAAGTGCTATCGGTTTTCCAATCCACCGGCTAATACGCGCGCAAGCTGCAATTTTGTTTGCAGCTTTTATTTGGCGATCTAATGGAGCGGTATATTGTCAGTGCGTACCTCTCGTTGAGTGATGATTTTCCCGACTCGAGCGTACACAATGATCAATGAAAAATGAAACCCGTTAAATCGCCTGTAAGGATCTGAAGAAAAAACGACTTTTTTAAGCTGAAAAAGTGAATTTAAGGGAAGATTAGCCACGTAGTCTTGTTCGAAAGTTGATTAATGGTTCTTTCGGTTCTGTAAATAGTTTAATATAATTTGTTTAATATCAAATAACTCGTCATAAAATATAAAAAGTTGCCTCAGGTTTTAACTCATTGAAGGAAAACAGGATTTCCGAGTTTCTGGATGAGGAGTGGATGTATCAGCTTGACTGTACCTTTCCACCCAATGAGCTTCTGACTTCCCTGCATCCAACGTATATGTGATAATCGAAACCTTTTACTACGTTCGTAACTACTGTATACCTTCGCAGTACTTGTTTTGTAAAAAACGCAGCCAGTTTACAGTTTGTTTACCGTCTTCATCTCAGAAAATTTCTGTTCCCCTTTGCCTCGGACTAGCGAAGCAGATTTTTTGCCGCCAAGCTAATTACACTTCTGCCGTCCTGCTGTCAAAAAGCTGAAAAAAGCTCGTCGAGAAAAAACTCCTCGTCCTATTAGAGTCAGTAGCTTGCATTTGCCCGAACAAAACCAACGCACTTTGAATGGAATCTTTGATCAGCAGAAAATCGGCCGAACAATGGCCGGGGCTTTTTCAGTCGCGCTCCCGTCGGGCAACGTTCATTTCCGTAAAACCTTGTCAACGCGATCGCGAACGCGATTCAGGCGTCCCCGTTCTGCCGACGTTCAATCGGCTGCGATTCAATTAACGTCTCGCCGAGGAACCGAGCGTTCTTTCGAATCTGGGTCGCGCGCTGCGCGATCCCGGCGCGCGTTGGTTAGGCCGTTATTGACCGCGAAGTAGGCGAGTCGGAACTGCAAATGTACTGGAACCGAGAACGAAAGTGATCCGCGGCCCAAACCAGCTTACCTCGACCTTCCGCGCCGCCGGGAGTTACGTAATGGGTGTCGCGATTTGTGCCGACGGGCACTCTTTCCGGGTTTACGACGTGAGCATAAACGTTAGTGCACAGTTGAGGTTACGAGGGAATGATGTTGCATGGAAAGAAATGACTTACTAGAGTTTACTTTGTATTTTATGAATCGCGTGACCATTGCCATATATTCTACATTTTATTTCGTAATCTGTAGCCGGAATAGAAAATTGTATTGTATCAAATTTTTCATAGTTTAATTACTCGGTAATGTTTAACAATTTTTGCTTAAGGTAGGAATGGCATTAACTCGAAATACTGAGAATTTGATTAACCCTTTCAATCCCGAATTTTTATTTTGGAGCAAAACACAATAATAGACCATATTTCAGAAAATGGCCATCGAAAATATTGCAAAAA
>JABFPB010002594.1:0-19629 GCA_022817645.1 Ceratoteleas bidentatus
TGAATTTAAAAGTCGGACTTTGAAATTCAAGCATATTTACTTGCAACTGAATTAAAGTAAATATGTTTGAAAACTGCCATATTTTTTTACAGTGTAGTCGACTGTTGTGAAGATGGTGTTTTGAGAGAGAAAGGAATAGTTTTTTAAAATGAAAGTGGTAGGATGAGTGGTAGTTTAATTAACTTTACAAGAGGCACATAATTGTGATAGATTAGAATTTTATTTGAAAGTATTGTTTTAATTGTTTTTATAACTTGGTTACTGGGGACATTGTAAATATGATAATGCCTCGAGATATAAAACCATATTTTCACAGTAATCAAATATAACAATTTATTTTGTAATGCCTGAAGTTATTAATATGATTTTTTGGTAGGCAAAATGCAGCGAAACTTTTCATTTCCATTTTTGATCGACGTAACTTAATTATTAAAGCATTTTCTGCAAACCCACCGATGAAAAGTTTAACGTTTTTTGATAACTATATCACAAAGTTTTTTCTAAAGAAATTAAAAGTTTTGATATATAATTTCTTTATAAGCATTGTTTCAATGTTGTTAAAAATGGTTTTATAATATCACAAGGCTTTCAACAAGTTATAACAATAAGTAGACCAATACTTCCAAATAATGTGATAATTCATCATACATTCTCATTCGTATTATATGTATATAATATTGAAAATGGGGCTTAAAAATGGGACTTATAACGGACTGTAAAAGTAAATATGCGAATTTTGGGTCAAATGTTTGCACCTTCAAATCTTTTCTTCAGTAACCATTTCTCGAACGAAATTCATCAGCATTGATAAATGTCGTGATAATTTCCTTCAAACGATTCTCATCATAAACAAACTTCTCATTTCATTCTCATCAGCACAAACTTACAAAAATGTTCAACATTCAAAATATTTCCGAGTGTGAAACTTAATAAAACTACTTAAACAGTTCGATGCAAAGATTTATCAAACTCTCTTTAAACACATGAGCACGTTAGAACTACATTAATCTGTGTCCAAAACGCAAGGTAAGTGACCCAAGATACGTGCCAGCGCGTTCACCGACAATCGTAGGAAATAGATAATTGCGACGTATTAATCTGAATATAAACTGATACGGGACCCGGAGCGTAATGGACGACATCCATACGTGTTCGCAATGCATTTATATTGCCGCAAGTGATCGGCAAGAATTTCGCCGCCTCTTTCTTCAAGCCGTAAAATTGTCTCGCTGTATCGCGAATTGAAAAAGTGAAATTTTACGATTGCGACATTTCTCTCGATTTAATTGGTACCATTGGGATTTTGCCTGAAATGGGAAAGTTACTCCAACTGACACGTTTTTTCGGTTGCTTTTTTTTGTTTCTTGTCTCGATGTATTGAGCAATTTTTAAAACACATCCCAATTGAAAAATTTTATTAAATCTATACACCTAACTTCGATACAAACCGTATAAAAACTGTTATGAATATGGAGTTCCATATAAATGTTGAAATTGCATTGCATATATATACATGCAATTTCATTTGTATAAACAGAATCAGAATTAAGATAGAATTAAGATGGAATAGAGATCGATTTAATTAAATTATCGCAGAATCAAGACTACTTATATTTCCAACAGAAATTTTTCAAAAGAAAATCTCTTCACTCAATTGACTGTGTCTTTTCCGTAAAAGCTTCGTCAAAGAACAGACCAAGTTAAGCACCAAATACGCGACTATGTCACGTTCACTTGACTCCGCGAAATACTCTCTGCAATTGCCCGTAGTCCTTCTCGCAGAGCAATGTTTACTCGGACCAATCGCAACGCTCTTTCGGTATTAGATCGCAAAAAACCGGTTTCAACGAGAACTCATTGTTCTGATAAAAAATTTCGGAGCAAATAAATAAGCGCGCATTCAATGTTCGCGATATTGAGCAACTCCTTCGTATCTCTTTTATCATCTGCAAATTCGCCTCAGCATTTGCAAGTGTCGAAAAGCGCGACTATTTCCCCAGCGAGAATAGTTCACTGAGAAAACTAATTCGTAAATTTATGAGATATATCGTAAAAGCTGCGAAAAATCCGTACACTTTACAATATATATCGTAAAAGGTACGAAGTTTTCGCAGCTTTTACGAATTAATTTTCTCAGTGTTGAAATCGCAACTTTCATGCGCGGCCATCGTGCCAACTTGTAATAAAGGCATTTTTTGTTAAGTGCCGGAGATAATGAAGTGCGCAGATTAGATTATACGCTTAAGGTGATTCCAATGTGAGAGGCTCTTTCTCTCAATTGGTTCGTGCACGGAGGAAAAAACTGCATCAAAAAGTGCTATATTTTATAGTAATTCGAGGACGAAGCTTCCAAAACAGCATAAACTACTATATTTTGTAGTAAATTGTGATGAATTCCTAGTAAAAACTGCTTTCGCAAGGTCAAATAATGCTGTAAACAAATGACGCGCTGATTCAAACAAAAGAAAGGTCGAATGCTTCGAATATCAACGGTATCGGCGGTGAGGGTGAAGTCCCCGGTTGTAAACCTCAAGATCGCGGGTTCGAGACTCTGTGTGGAAATTTTTTTTTTTTTTAAGAAAGGTCTCGTTTACCATAAAAATATAGTAATTTGAACTGAAAATAATACTTTATAATATAGTAATAATTAAAAGACAACTTTTCTCTCCGCGCTAAAGGTCGTTTTCCGCGATTTCGGTACCGGTTTTACGCGCCACATTTTTCCATTCATCCGCGCTCATTCACCTCCCGAATTGCGGGAGGACAGCGCAAAAACGAACAGCCAAATGATTCCACAAGTGTCGGAGAAGAATGAATGATCTATATTGAGAGCAGGCTATGTATAGCAGCGCTCTGGTAGGGTTAATTGCGCGGGGTGAAGTTGGTGGCGCGACGCAGCAACTGGTGGCGCGGCACTCGTCAGGGGTGGTTGCTACGATGTGCGCGCTGTGCGTGTGTGCAGCCGCAGTCGCACACACAATCGCAGGTGCACGCATGTAACCGCGAGGAAAATCACGGGCCGATGTCAACGACCTACGCCCGACGCTTGCCGCCGATTGACGTTTTGCGATCGTCAAGGATGTGACCGAAGACGCGCATTTTTATCGCGCTTTTCACTCACATGCTTTTTGCGACGCCGCGCCGGGATACCGATGTTCATGGAAAAGTTGCCGGGGTTTATCGGGCGCGCCGTTTTCGGAGGACGAGCTGTTTTTGAGCGCGGAACGATGGGAAAAATATTCCTTTGGGTTGTAGAGAGAGAAAAATGGTTTTGGGGGGTTTAAGGGGGCCGGAAGGGAAAGTTGCTAAAATCTGAACTATTCGACCGATTTTGATGAAATTTGTTTTGCAGAAAGGTAAAAGTGGATAGAAAAGAAAAGTTAACTTGTTTGATGCAAAAAAGTTAAAAGAAATAATATACTTGTTAATAATTAATCAAATGTAGAGCATTTTTAAAAAGGTACACCAATTTTCTTTAAATTTCAATTCAGTTTTCGCCAAAATGTTCGGAATTCGGTTTTGAAGAAGTCTGTCAGACAGAATTTTGATAGCATTTATAGTTTTCTAGTCTACCATGATTTTATGAAGGAATGTCAAAAATAGGCCTAAAATAGGGCTTTTTCAAATTTTTTTACAATAGCATGAATAACTTTTTTCAAAGTGAACAATCAAAATTCTGTCTGACCAATCTAGTCATTATTAAATTCTAAACATTTTAACGAAAACTACATCAAAATCGGATCAAAATTAGTGTATCTTTAACTTTTAAAGTAAAGAATTTCTGCAAAGAAGTTTTCCAGATAATCGAGTTCAAAGTAAGAAGTTCCCTGACAATCATTAAATATGAAAAATAACAGTTTCTACGTATATTTTATAAATCCATATTATAGAGCACATATCACTGTATTAGAATATGCAATAAAACAAAATTCGTCAAAAAATCTCTTTTTGGTCAAAAAGCACCAGACAGTCCCCTTCACTAAAAGGTTTTGATTAGATGATGGATGTTATATGTTATAATAAGATGACTGGTGAAAACATACGAATTTTGAGTAATGTGTACTACAAAAAACTACTATCTAGGCAGTTTAAAATAAATCCATTTAACATAAAATTAAAATTTTATTTAGTTTGTCATTTTTATATCTCTAGGTTTAGTTTCTTTTTTACTTTCTTATTTGTTTATTTAAAAGGATAATTCCAACAATATTATATTAATATTGTTAGACACACTCCTGGAAACCATATTTGATAGAAACGAGTATAAACAAAATGAAAAACATAAAATTAAACTGAGCTGAAAATGAAAAAGTGTTTTAAAAATATCCAATCAGTATTATTTCCTGGAAATTCAGACAGCGCTGTTTTTAGTCAAATGGAAACTTGATGTTTTCATCTGAAAAAGAACAATTTACATATTTTGAGGAAAAGGTTTAAAAGAGGAAATCAACATTGTATACTATTCAGACTCTCTGAAAATAATTCAAATGCGTAATTGAATTTTTCAAAGCGAATCAAAACAAAGCCCTCGTTTTCTCATTTAAACAATTCATTCGTATTACATAAATCACTCTTTTTATATGTAAGTTGTACCTTTTTCACTCGTTAGTCATAGAAATTGAACAGAAATTAAGTAATATATAAATTTTATTTTTTATAAAAAATTTAAAAAAATTATAAAATTAATATTATTAAAAAATAAAATATAAAAAAATATATATCAAACGGGCAAATTTAAATCTTCGACAACTTTTCGTTTACCGATTACAAATTGTGTTCGAAGGGCGAAACGAGCGTTTTTGTAACGTCGAATTACATTCAACATTTAGCCATAAATGTCAAGAATTATTATGCAATGAAGTTGTAGTTGTCGTGGGGAAAATCGGTGTTTACTTTTACTTTGCTGAATGTCTTAATGTTGGAAACTTATATCAAAGAGAAACACAGATATTTTTATTGTGATATTGCAAAGGAAAACATAATTTCAATTTCAAACTGTTTAGTTTAGATTGTCAAAACATTTGAATTATTATCTTCCAAACAATTAGTGAACCAGCCGTCATATTTCTCCGAAATGTTCACCTGTTCGCTCGAAAGTGATAACAGGAATACAAAAACAACTGAGTTTATCTGCAAAATAACACGTGTCAGTCAGAGATTTTCACAAAAGGAAAATTGTTATTTCTATTGTTAAAAGATTGTTCAATTCATTTTAAATCTACATTCCCACTTAAATTAGTCTCAGCACGAGTCGAATAATTATTGTAAAAAACCTTTTTGCCTATTGTATAATTAAAATATTACATATTATCACGAGTTTAAAATTTCTGAGTAATTATAACGGAAGCATATCAGCACTGACTCACTGCAATGAGTCAAATCATTGAAATAATCTAGAATATTAAATGTGCGTCGAAATTATTAAAAGTCGTTGTGTGATTTTGGTAATTAGGTGATTGGCATTGTGACTCATTGTTTATCTTGCGAACTGTAAAGTATGATGATTAAATTAAGACAAGGAAAACTGTGCACTTGGTTCGTTAGCGCTTTTGACGGGTACGTGTAAATGTTATCACTTATTTGGCACGGTCGCTTTGCATTCATAATGTGGCGTCGCGATGTAACTGAATTGTGACAGTTTCGGACGCACGTGCCAATTTGTCATTGCCAAATTATTAAAAACGATGATTCTCGTTTTTCACGTCGAAATAAAGTTTTATTTGTCCAAAGAAAATGGTGACTTGTTAAAGACTTGCGCTAAAAATAAAGAAAATGCGTTACCCTTTTTCTCAGTTTACACTGATTTACAGCACAAAAACAGCGCAAAGTCAGCGGTCATTTTCTAAGTCCCAAACAATTTATTGGTCTTGCGAATAAATGCGGAAAATCGCGGAGTTTGATTGTCGCGTATTAATCGAAATAATAAAGATAAGTAATAATAATTTTTCGCGATTTGCTCGTAACAGTTACGCCGTGTCCGAACGTCATTAAATGCTCAAGATCCAATTATTCTGCGCTAATAATCCGACATTAAATAAGCGCGCGAATTTCGCAAAATATCAAGCATATTGTAAATAATTATGTTTCATAATAGCAAAATACAATTTTGTCTGAATCACATATTTCCGAGAGTTTCATAATTGACATTACGTCACGCGTTGATCATTAACGATTACTCTTTTATGAAAACTGAGGTCTAATTATCTTAGCGAATTAAAATAAAATTACGAAAAAACGACAAACAACAGCAGAGCAGTAAAGCCCCGATTTTGAAAACAATGCTTTTTCCTCAATATTTTTTCTAGTAATTTCTACTATTAATAATTGTAAGTGCTAAAACACGGGTTTAACTGATTCATCAAGTTTACATCGACTTTTCATTGACCAACATTTTTCGATTTCGCCAAACGCCACATTAGCTTCCATTCATCCGAAAAAGCATCGATAACAATTAGTTCTACATTAATTACCGATAATCGACGCGATACACCGCAGATATTTCGTTTTATCGTGCTAATCATTCTAAGTCATTATTTATCGGGCGAATCATTTTTAAATATTTTATCTACTTGACGTAGAAATTTACTGAATCATAATTTGATGAGGGATTTGAGCAACTGAAAATGTAGCAGTGGTATAATTTATTATTTCGTTGACTGTTAGTTACTTTTTTATTCAGTAAATTTCGTAATTGAACTTTTTTATCGAGTAGCAATTTTCGCTGAATTTCAAGTTGAATATCATTTCGCTACTTTCTTTAAGATGTTGAATGTTATCACCGTTTAAATGTATTGTCCAGTTGAGGAAGATTGATTTTATTTGCTATGTAAGCTTTTTCGAAGTATCTCGCGCTTCATTTTAAACCTTTCATAGCGACGATTTTTCATTACATTTGTAGCTATTCTAAAGAAAAAAGATTGAGAAAAATTGTTAGATTATTAAAGTGGGACTATATAATACTTTCAGATAAACCCCGTATATGGTATTTCAAATTTGTTTCTGGTAAGGATTTTTAAGTAACATCAAATTAATTAAATGTCAATTAACTTAATTGTTTACTTTTTTTGTCAATAAACCGTTTACTTTTGATTTTTTCGTTTCTCATTGAAATGTATAAGTCGAAATAATGTCTTCGAATCTAAATTCTTGTTTTGGATATACTTTATTAACTCAGTTATGTTAGTTAGATTATTCGTAAAATATTAAATATCTTATAAAAGGTATACACTCTTAGAAATATTCGATTTAATTGAAAAAAGGACTGTCTTTTTTAATAGGAACTTATTATTTCAATGTATATACTATTTTCTACAAAAGTAAGTCTTTTATTTCAATTCCACAGAATGTTTAAATAAAAACACATTTTTTAAAGGAAAACTATTTTCTTGATCAATTAAAAGTATTATTTTTCACCTAAAAAGAATGTCTTTTTCAATGAAGAAGTAGGACTTTTTATTTGACTTAGAATGTAAGAGACGATCATTATTTCAGTTTATATTATAAATATTATGAATATTACATTTCATTATAATTATTTAACTAGAAATTTCCATTTTCAGTACATTTCAAAATTAATTTATTAGATTTATTTATTCACAATATATAACATTATAAATTAAACTAAATAAACCTGCTTATTAACTACTTTAACTTTATAAAATATTATAATAAATTTGTTTTCATAATATTCCTTTGTTTTGCATTAAAAATATCACTTTTTTCGTGAAAAGGATTACCCACTTTTACTGAAAAATAATAATTTTAAATTATATTCCTTTTCACTGAAAAATAACGTTGCATTCATTTGAAAAGATGCATTTTCAAGTTATTTTCCTTTGAACCAAAGCAAAATCTTTTTGCGACGTTTTCAGACATTTCGCTTTTATTCAAAAGGACCCTATTCCGATCAAAAAGACATTATTAAACGTGTAATTTGCAAGTTCGTTTTTCCTAACCTCGAAAAAAACCTTGTTTGCACAGTACACCTTAACACCAAACATCTCTATATGCCTAAAAAGTTCTATTTTCACTTCATCTCTTTACCAGCAAAATTTGCTGAAATACTAAACATTTTCCAATAATTTACAAACGTCAATAAAAATCGACCTCTGCGAACCGACGAAATCAAAGTCACTCCGTTCATTTAACCAAAATATTCAATCGAATCGCCACGACTAGTCAAAAGCCCGCTTACGTATGTTAAAATCATAACAGTATTGTCATAACCCGAGTCATCGCGTTTAATTCGACCAAATCTTTTTACGCGCGACCGTGTCCCGTGTGTGCGTGCGCGCGCACACGAACACGCGAGGCATAGGTCAGTAAATGTCGACCAAGACTGCTCATTACCTTTTTACGGAACAAAATAAGCGGCGGCGCGCAAATATTTATGGATTATTATTGATTATCGCGGACTTCCGAATCGGACGCCCTCTCCCGCCGACCAATTGCGTCGCCGACCTTCGCGACTCGCGACGCTGGCGCTAACCTCTGCAGCCGCGAGCGAAAAGTTGCGCTAATTGCGATCAACAGAGTTGCGCGGCGAATCGCAAACGGTTCGCGCGCGCGAAACAATAATGACGCTTTTTGCGCGACCTGTTTTGCGCCGCAGCGGCTGCGATTAAGAACTCATTATCGGGCGGGCAAAAAAGCACTTATGAGAGTTGCCGACAAAAAGAACTGGAGCTCCGCGAATCGCAGTAGTCGAATGCCGGCAAAAGTGTCGACGTTTAGAGTCAAGTAGCTTTGTGCGGATCCGCGGATGTTTGGACAAAATTGACTGTAAGACACTTGTAGGAAATTTGAGATAAAAAACTGTATTTTAACTGTTTGTAAAGTGGGGATAGGAGAATGAAAACAAATAGTTTTGACTAAGGTCGAAATTGTTTGTTTTTGTAATAACAGACTAAGGTCGACTAAGGTCACAGTTATTCGTTTTGATAACAGACGAAGGTCAACTAAAGTCGAAATGCTTTGTTTTATAATAATAATAACAAATATCTTCGACTAAGGTCGAAATGATTTGTTTTGATAATAAGAAATAAGTTTGACCTTATTCGTTATTTGTTATTATTCGGAAAATTGGGCCAAATAATTTTCCGAATGTTTGGACAGTTCTTTTGGATGGTTTGGTAACATTGATTAATTTAAGGTATCATTTAATGGGTATTGTATTTTTCGGCAATTTCATAAGGAGACGCTTTTATTGACTTTACTAAATTTGTGTTTTTTTTATGTGTTCGGCACATTTAAAAATGAATATATATATGTCGTAAATACCAATTTTCAATTTTTCATAGCACAATATGAGTAGTAATTACTAACACGTACTTTGATTCATCATAACTTTGGTTAAATTACACCAAACCCAATTCCCAATGTTCTAAATCGAAAGACTCGTCGGAAATTAAAAACAAATTGAATAACGATTAATACCGCTCCAACCATGACTTCGCTTTGCAGGTACGAGATAAGTAGCGTCTCGGTCTTTCGACCGCCAGTCTGCGCCGAATCGACGCATAGTTCACTCTCGGGAATTTGGTTTTCGGATCGGCACAGGAGCGTCCGCGAGGCCTCGATAACGAGATCGATAAACATCGTTACTATTATACCGTGAACGCAGCATATTGTGCTAATCATGAGTCTCAACTGCCAAGGCCGAGTCGATCATGCCATTATACCTGCCGCGGGCGGCGACGTTCCTTAATGCCAATTTTGCTCACCGAACACCTTCTCATCGAGATTTGTGCATCGTGCGATTACGTAAAATTAACGGATTTGCTCGGATGAAAAAGTAATCGAACGACGATTACGCCGATCGATCGGCGACTTTGAACTTGACGCGGTTGGCAGCCCTGCGCCGCGAGATGGCGCTGCGGAAGGCGACCGGTAATTGACCGGTTGGACCGATTGCCACGAAAATCGGGATCGGCATTGGTTCAGTCGGGAAATTCGTGGTGGAGAAAGAATCATGTGGCTGCGGTTTGCGGTTGGCGAGATACGGGGCGTCAAAGTCGCGAGGTGGCGGCGGACGGCGCGTTGCAAAACAAACGTACTGTTTATGGTATTCAAATTACGGGCGAAGCCTTCGGCCGCCAACCAATACGGAGTAACGTTTAATTATGCCGGGGAGAATTGATTAGCTTGCGTGAGAACTGCGAAAGCGCAAGTCTGACGTTTGTACACGTGCGAGAGGCGTGTGCGTGAGCATCATCCAGGGCTGTATCATTTTGCCGATCGATAGCGGCCGATCCATTTTTCAACCACTCATATGGCAACTTTACTTTTATTAGTTTAATCACTCAAATTCATGTCCGATTTCGACTGTTCTAAATTGGGTTAATTGATTTCCGAATAAAAACTGTAATGTTACTTTTTGAGCAAAAACAAGTAGGACATTGCCGAAAAGCGAGATTTGCGCATGTTTCACGAAATAGTGGATTTTAAAAGAAAACGTCACCTTCAATGCCATGCAGCTATTCCGCAACCAATTACGAAACTTCGATTTAATACCCGTTGAATATTAATGCATAATACAATATTTCGGTCAATGAAATTGACATTCAAGCCAGTCTCGTCGAATGAAAGTATCAAACCAATGACACGACCGAACGAAAAGTTATCACCGCATTTGAATGTAAACAGTCGTTATCTCGTCTTTACTGTCATGAAGTACAATGTAATCGTATTTTCAAAAGTTGGCGTTTCCAAAGATATTCCCTTTCTTTCTGATCCCCTGAACGACCTTGCTGATCAATTTTCTCATTGCACTTGAAAAAAAGGATAAGCATATAACTATCAGTATCCGAGAAATTTCGGCCGAATGAAATATTTGTCGTTGAATTCTGGTTACAGACGTTCGTTCGACTTACATATTAAAGATTAACTCTAAGCACTCGCGCGCAGAATCAATTATGCTAAACAAGCACGAAATAGTTCATACCGGGTGTACTTCTTTTGCTCTCACTCCGAAACGATCAGCAAACTTCAGTCAACTAACTCCATGACTGGATTCCATGAAGCGTTTTAAACGCAGTTAACCTAAAGTTTAAACTAATTGCGATTTGATGTACGTGCGATATTTGCGACAATTTGTTATGGTTGCAAAAAGCGTCGAGCAAAAAGTACTTGAGCGAGAATTACGACTTAGGATTGTATGATTCTGAAATCACTCTCTGGATTGAGATAGATAATTTGAAATGTCAATTCTGTCCAATCGACTTCCATTCCAGATAGAAGTTGAAGACATTTATGGAATCCAATTGGAATATTTTCTATTTTATTCAATTGAGGAAACGAAACTTTACATTAGAGGTTAAGTTTTCAAACACACATTTTGGGTAAAATTTGGTATACTGTCTAATTTCAAAAGTAGTGAATGTCTATTATTTGATACAGTAACATATTTTACTGGTATTTACAGTGAAAAAATTGAAATCTATAAATTGTAGCATTATCTATTTTCCACAACTCTATTGTTCTATTGAATTCACTTAAATCAAACATTTTTGACTGGGTAATTTTAGTTTTCAAAAAGGAAGAAAGGGGACGAGTTTAAAGCTGTCTGGAGAAAGAACGCTTGGATTATTAATGAAAAAGCAGCATATTAGCATGACATGCATAATGTATGGGACGTTCTACGTCAGTTACACCACTTGAAAAACTCGATGTGTCTGATTAGCAGAAAAAAGACTTGTAATTGCTCGAATTCGTGTTCTGCCACTCGAAGATCCCGGTAATTGTTTAACTGTTGTTTTCTTGCACGTATAATTCGATTTTAATGCCGTTTTGAGGTGTTAGAAGTGAACTTCAGTAAGTGACGAAAAAATTGTTTTTCATTTAGATTTACTGGTGCATGAATCGTGATACAGTTCAGTTCGTTCGATGCACTTTTGTAAAGTGTTTAGAAGGAAAGTAACGTGATACCTGTGGCACACCGTAAATCAATTGATAAATATTTAATGTCTTCGCAAAAACTCGTAAAAATCGATCCACGAAATTTGAAGATCAAGTGAAGTCTCCTGAAAAGTGTCTCGCTTCTTCGAACTCTATCACAATGGATTATTTCTGAGTTGGAATAATTGAGTTAATCAAAACGCTAATATGCGTGAACCATATAACCTCTGTTTCAACTCTGCATGAAAGTTTAATCGGAAAATTGTTGGTACAGGTAATGTCTCGGAGACGTTTAAGTTTCAATGTCATACGTTTCTTCGCCGTTTTTGCGAATAAATTAACGGAACCGTTTTTTTAGGGTAAACTAAAAAAACGTGTTTTTTTAGTGAAAAACATATATTTGATACGATCAAAAACGGACATTTAGACGGTAATTTATTGAAAAATCCAGAAATTACCATTCGGTTTTTTGGAATTGGAACTACATACAATTTGTTGGAAATCTTATATAGTTAACATTTGCTTTGAATATGTTGTGAAAAATACGTTTGTATTTGTGCGTCTAAAATATTTTCAATTTATTTCAATTGTTTTCATTCATTCAATTCATTCATTCAGTTGCCTTGATCGGTGGCGCATTTTGTATTTAATGTTCTGGCGAGCTCAGATGTTCATTGTTTTTTCACTTCTTTACTGAATCGCCCAGCCAAAATGTTATTGCAATTATGTAAATTGACTCAATCGCTCGTTCAAATGCACCGCAGCGGAACGTCTAATCGACGTATAAAATAAACGACGAGTTGATTAAGATAGAACCGAAATCGAGATTTTCGAATTTAAAGTTGCATTAAAATACTTGAATAGTATCACTATATATATCATTTTTCAGCATTTTAGTATTTAATATCTCGACTTTTAAGCAGATGAATTGCTTGTGAAATTGGAAATTCATCTGCTCAAAATCAAATGGACTCGAAATTTAACCTGATTTAAAGTTTCATCGAATTCTCATTATTGTATCTTAATAAGGGAACTATCTTAATAGTAATATAAATCAGTGTTGCAGATTTTTGCATTGCCGCATTTCGGAAGTGAAAAATGTGTGTTTAAATTTGATAATCATTGTTGCCGATACAATAATGCAACAATTCATTGGATTCGCGAAGTCGTAGTCTACGATTATATAATTATCGAGGCAACGTTTGAGACAAAATACTCGTAGTTTTGAATGCGCATTCGATAAATATTCATTCGGCCAGTTTTTACGTAAAATTTGACGAAGCAACTTACGTGTGCCACGAAACTCTTAAGATACTTTTTTTAAATTGCACAAATCATTGATTTTTGGCTTTCATTTCGTCAATTATGCATTCCGTTATTTGTTTGTATTAAAAGGAATTATTTTATTTATTACGTTTTTATGTGCATTAATTTTGTGTATAGCAATTGCAGTATTTCTTTGTATTAAGGTGATTTTTTAAGCTTAACACAGTGTCTTTTTAATGTATTATTCACATGTTTATTTGTACAACATTAGAACCTACCGATTAATTTATAATGGGAGATTATAATACATTCCATGAAAAATATTTCACTTTTTTACATACTTGTGGTCTGACAAACCGTACATATTTTTTCAAAATTTGAGCAAAAATGACCAAAAGACATATGGTTTATCAGAATACAAATATGTAAAAAAAAGAATTTTTTTTAATGAAAGGACATTGAAATAGTATGAAACTCCCAGGTTAAGTGGATGCATTTTTCTGTCCGAGTTAAAGAAGGATTTCGCATTCCGTGTTGTTACCTTTTCATTTCATGTTGTTAGGTTTCGTTAATTGACCGCCTAATGCAATATAATATCTTATCACTTCAGCCAAATTATCATCATTGAGTGGTTAATTGTCGTTAACGTTAATAAGTAACTTTATTTGCAGAATAAATTTTTGTACATTTTTTAAATAATACATTATATTTATATTTTAACACGTTTATTTATTTATGGAAATGGCATGAAAACATTAAAGCATGATAACTAATGAATGTATATGTCTATAAAGAGTAATGTACGCGACAAATTAAAATGAAATAATAAATGAAATAATAAATTAAATAATTCGTATTCTTTTTATAAAAGTTATTCTATTAAAAAAAGATTCTTAATAGAATCTTTTTTGTTAAATGTGAAATAAATTAAAGCTATCTAAAACTATAATTTAGCGTTACTAAAAGTTTGAAGTTAAGGTTCATTATTTGTCAAATTACGTTTCCTAATATAATATTTATCATTCCAATCAAGTTATGTGATACTTTATAGCATTCCAGATACATTACTAGAATTTTGTAATAAAAAAATGTTCATTAATACTGTAAATGAAATACATTTTAAGTAACCATTTCAAATAGCAAAGCTTTACCACTTGAAATGGCGACTTTTACCACTTAAGTGGTAATTTTTACCACTTAGTTTTCTCAGTGTATTTATATTTAAGTAAATTAATGTATTTTGTGACAAATAGTGATTGCATTTATTATGATTTAATTATGCGCAAACACTTTTTATTTGTTACAAGACAAAAATTAAAAATTCAAAAAATGAGAAGTATTTTACGGATAATTTATTGTTAATTAATTAATAAATTTATTTGTTTATATTGGTTTGTTACAGGAACGGTATATTATATCTCAGTTATATTGCAAAACAAATTGTAATTTATTTTTTAGAAAATAATACCTAACTTTATGGTATGAGTCTTATAGTCTCACCTGGGCCTTTTAGGTAAGCTAAATACCTCGACCAGATAAAGGTTAAAAAAGTTACATAATGACCCCAAAAAATCATCCCTTCATGTTAATTTTAACATATATCTGTTTTCATCATTTGGGTCCGTCTTTAAAAAAAACCTAGTTGACCAGCTTACAACAAATCTACACAGAAAAAAAATGTTGCTACTCCAACGCCTCGCAAAGCGTTAACACAAAAGTGTTGCAGTAACGCCCTGGAGGCGCTAAGCTAACACGCACAGTCGGTACTCGAAAACTCGATGTTGCTACTCGATGTTACTACTCGATGTTGCCACGATGTTGCTACTTGAAATTTTCCACTTTCCATTTTTCAAATGTTCCAGTATACTCTTCAAAAATATCTCTTCCGCCATTGCGATTACTACAGAACTTCAGAACGCGTTGATGTAACGTTATGAAAGGTTATGTTCACTCGAAGGCGCTGGTGATTGGCGTAACGCCACTGAGGCGCTGGAGCAGCGCCACTGTATTCCTGGGATACCAGTCGAGGCGTTATCCCAGCAACATTTTTTTTCAGTGTAGTCTAATAAAAACCTGAAAAAAAATTATTCAAACAAACCTTGGCAACCCAATGTTATGAAAAGGTGTGGAAGCTGGCCGCCAAGATTTGTTTAAATTCAAATTTTTTTATTTCGGTTTTTTATTCGATTAGATTTTTTTAAGCTGGTAAGTAAGGTTTTTTACGAAGAGAACCAAGTGACGAAAACAGCTATATGTTAAAATTAACATTAAGGGATAGTTTTTGGGACATTATATAACTTTTTAACGTCTTCAACACAATCTTCCATGATAATTGTGTTGAAACTTTTCACAAAAAAGTTAACTTCTTTAACAGTTTTCAAAATATTGACTCAAAATGTGGCATACGCACTAAAAAAATATTTTGTAAAACAAATCACCCCTTTATATGAACTTCAACATATATCTCATTTGATTACTTGGGTCTCTCCTTAAATAGTGAGCGTTTTGTATGTTCTCTTTCAATGAAAAAGACACTGTTTTTCAGTAAGAAATACATTCTCATTCTTTGTAAAAGAATATTTTTGACTGAACTCAAAGGAGAACAGGAATAAACATGTTTTTCATTGAAACATACTGTTGATTTGAAATCAAAAGGTTAATTGTGTGAAAAATAATGTTCGGAACTTCATTAAATACAGCCTGTGAAAATATTGCTTGTAAGAAGGATATGCGCTTGTTTCGGTACCAGTTTTTTAAATTTTGTTTACCTAATTCGGAAAATATTGTATGCTTAAATATATAGCTAAATAATTTACATATTTTATATAGATTATTTGAAATTATTTAATACGTATTTTGAGCAGAAATATAAATTCTAATTTTCCAATTTGTTATATAATTCACAGTTTATAACTATTCAAGCTTTTTTGAATGTTTACAATCATACACAATCTTTCCCATTTCCAAAGTTAACAAAATTATATTTTTTTACACGGAAAACAATTCAGAGTGACGACCAATATTCTGCGCATTGCTCACCGATGCGCAAAAGGATAAACTCTTAGGGCGACATATGTTAAACAAAGAGGAAAGGACTGACATTCGACCGCGACTGTCTTCTTTCATCTTGAGTATTTTCAATAGTTGATCCTACAGCATTGGTGAGCAATGCGCGTCGCATCGAACAGCGATGATTCGAGCACTGATCGCCATTGTGAATTATTTTCCGTATATAAACAATATTACCAATTATTTTATAAATTGGAAATGTTACATTTGTTGAACAAGTATAAAATGGCTTGTTGCAGTTGCGCGAAACATGTGTTAATTCAAGCAAGCGATTAAGGGGCCAAACGAGGGTTCGATGAGTATTGAAAAAGCGCCGGTCGTTGCAAAACGACAGCAATTTCGGCGAAAGAACGGTGTAAGATAATGTACGAGATAATGTAACGCAAAAGTGTGCAACGTAAAAGTCGCGAGAGTCGAGAGAGTGAGTTTGTCGGACGAGCGAAAGTACATCTGATGTTGGAACACTCGTAACCGGCAACGTAACCGACGTAACTGGTATCATTGCCAACGAAAGTGTCGAGGAAAGTAAAAGCGGCCGAGCGACTTTTCGCCGACCATGCGCCACGACCGACAAAGTAAGAGCAATTGCCGGGGAAAGCCCCGCGCGACATTTCATCTTTATCACCGTAACAATTATTACGAATACAATTGTTTACGGTTTCCGATCATTTATTCAAAGAACCTTTCCTACAGAGTTTGTCTGAATTTCACTTCGTTATCTTTTACCAACAATTCCTACTTTTCACTATATTCACTATATCAATATGGCTGAACAATTTTGATCTCATTTTTAAATTACATTTTCTTTCTTTACTTCTAACATTAACTTCGCGTTATAAGAATATCGATTTCGAAAAAACTGTATGTCGACATTAACGAAAGTAGGCGCAAGTTGACACATGTATCTTTCTCGTTCGAGTTTCATAAACCTCATCATAAATTCCAGTTCCGAAAAATGAAACCTACGAGGGCGCGTTACTGGTGTTTCCAAACAACGTTTTTTCCAATAGAAAGCAACTGCTGGCTGCCTAATAGTACTCGAATACGGAACCCGATAAAAAGTCGCCGGGCGGAAATCAAGTGTCATTTATTGCCAAAGCGAACGAATGGGGAATGCGGGCCGCTGAATGCGATTGATTCATACACTGAGAAAAAATCAGAGTAAACACAACTTGATTTTCGAGTTGAAATAGAATAAAAGTTGAACCAACTCCAATGATAGTTGTTTTCAGTAGTTTCGAGTAAAAACAACTAAGGTCAGAGTTGTTTTTACTCTTTTCTGAGTTTACTTTATTTCTGAATAGATTAAACTTTTCGAGTTGTACCATTTTTTACTCACAAAAGAGTTGTTCTTACTCTAATTTTTTTTCAGTGTACCGATTTTCTGTCATTGTTATATATTTTATTGTATTTGCCGTACCTTTACATTTTTTCATTTTAATTAGAGCTTTATTTATTTATTAGTTGAATTTTGCGAAATTTTTTAATAAAATTCCTCCTGGTCAATTGGTGGGTTTGCCCTTATGCATATAAGGGCAAACCTAGACGGGGCCCACCAATTGACCAGGAGGAATTTTATTAAATTCCTCGTTTAATTGGTGGAGGAGGAATTTTATTAAATTCCTCCTCCGTGAATTTTATTAAATTTCATTGACAAGGCATAGAAATGACTCTTATTCAGCCCAAATGGGACCTACAAATTGCCCAAAGAGTTATCCGGGTAATCATAACTAGGGACCGGATTCAACTTTTACTAGGGTAGAGGTGATGATGCTTTTTGATTGCTGAACGTTTTTTTAAAAGCAGATTTAGATGCTGACAGTAATATTGAATGAATTCTACAATATTTAGCTGAATTAGTAAACGCAGAATGTGTAAAATTACACCGTACGTATTGTGAAATATTCGTTACATCTGCAGGAGCATAATAATCTGACGATAAATGGTGTAAAACCTGTGTAAATTTACGCGGAATGTTTTCAGTGTACAGCTTCAATTTCTAGCTCGACTGTCCCGGATGCGAAACGTGCCACTGCAAATCGCAAATTCGACCGGCGCGTCCCACCCTGGCTAATTCGATAATCCCGGAAATTAATCCCGCGTAATCGAATCGACGTGACACGATTAGTGTGACTGCTCGACGTAGTCGTGTTTTTCTTGTCACCGTCGGTTCGTTTCGTAACGGGCGAGTTTACGTCGCGCCATTGTTGTGTAATGCTGCCGCTGGCACCCAAGTCGGATTCATCGCCGAACTCACTAACAAAAAACTCCACGGGGAGAAAAGATACCATTGAACCAACAGCAGTCTTGCACTTTCAGTTCATACTGGAAATGAAAATCTGGATACAGAATTTAGTCAACCTAAAAAATCGCGGCGATATCGCTGTGATATCGCGGCGATATCTCGTGCGTATCGCATGCGTATCACATGAGGCAACTAACGTCCCTCACGGTGTGATATGATTGTGACATTGTCACAGTTATATCACAGTGATGTCGCATTCATATCACAGTGGTATCGCTTTCACATCACAACGGTATCGCATTCATATCACGTCGACATCGCATTCATATCGCAGTGGTCTCGCATTCATATCACAGGGAAATGTTGTATCCCAAGTAAAAATATAGCCTAGTTTCTGACAAGGCGCTGACAAGATAAACTATTTACATGCCTAGCGCCTGGTAGAGATAACTCGCCAGGCGCAAGTTAGTAATGTAACGCTGTGTATCAAAAGGCGCTTGGAAGTAAAACTCGCCAGGCGCTGGCAAGTAAAACTCGCCAAGCGCTAGCCAGCAAGTGTCAGTTTGTAAAATTGTAAATAAAATGAAACTATATTCAATTGTAACTTTTAAATCGTGGATTTTGATTTTAAACTAATTCTTTATTTTAATGAGCCTTTTTAACTGATGAAAAACTGCTTCGCTGATACCGGGAATCGAACCCCTGTCTCCAAATCCATAGCTGTAATGCCTTGTCCCCGAGCTGTGATGCCGATATATGCTTCGCCGCTTAAAAGTCGCCCAAGTAAAACTTCGACTAGTCTAGACAAAACTGGCTAGAAACTGGCCAGGCACCGGGGAGTAAATACTAGACAAGAAAAACTTATCAGAATCCAGACTTTTTGATAAGTATTTGATAAGTCTTACTTGTTAATAAATAAACAATTATAGTTTTTATTTGAAAATTACATTACTTTAATTAATTAATTGTATTGTGATGATTACATTGTCTTACTTGTTAACAAATAAATAAACTCATTTAAATGTTAAAACAACAATTATATTTGCTTTTAAAGCATTAAATATTCAATTTCTATTAACATCTATAAATATTCAATAATTTTTCTATTAAATTACCAATAAAAATGATAAATTTATGATACGAATTGATTAATT
>JABFPB010002595.1:0-19627 GCA_022817645.1 Ceratoteleas bidentatus
TTCTATGCGGTTTTTGTCCTAATGTTGTCAAATATGCGGTAGTCCTAATTGTATCTAACAGTATTTTTTATCAGGGCAACTAGCAGTGCCACCTACCGGCAAAAATCGCCGAAACCCGTAGCATTCGGATGCCGCCTCCCACTTAGCCCAATCCGAGCGTCAGATCCGACTTTAAATACCCGTTAAACCGCCTCTCCGATCGCCGTAACTTCTCCTTAAAGCTAATCGTAACGGCCTGGCGAATGCGCCTCCCGAAAGCCAAATCCTGGACCGAACTAACGAACCAGGATTCCACGCTCGACGTTATCCCGGATGAAATTGCAACGTCGTACGTTAGTGCGGCATTTGCATAAAGTTCGCGTAAATATCGTCGGAAGTTTTCGCGTTGCGTTTATGTGGAGCAAATGTGGAGCGAATGTGGTGTGAGAACTGCAGTGGTGTGGCGAAAAGAGTGAGGATGAAAAGGGCGCTTTCGACACGCTCGGGTGAATTCGTCACGGATATGGTCGCGGTAGGAAAAGCGTGCAGTGAGAGTCAGAGGACGAAAACGTGTTGGTAAAATATATGCACAAATATATCTGTGGCGCTAAGGAAAAATTGTTAAGGATGTCAGAGCAAAATGAGCTTCCCTGATAGCCGGCATTATTTAAATTGTATATGCAATTGTGTGTACATAAATGCAACTCAGCAGAGTCTGTTATATTTATGGAAATTGTTTACATAAAATGTTTACATCGTATTTACAATAAATTATACTTAGCTCCGCAAATTTGAGCTGTAATGCAATTTGCATACTTTTAAATGCAGATTTATGTGTACTTGTTATAAAAATGAGATAAATGATTTATGTGGCACACACCGGATCTTTTTAGACTGTTAATAATTTGAATTCATCACAATTTGACCTTCAAAATTAGGCAGATAAAATTTAAACTTGTAAAATTTGGACCTTTCGCCGTTTGGACCTTTAACAATGATGAAATGTCCAAATGTTGCAAGTTTAAATGTAACGCGTTTAACTTTAAAAGTCCGATTGTTAGAGTTCCAATTGATTAAAAGTTCAAATGTGAAAAGTTTAAAAGTGTCACGTTCTATTTTAAATGTCATTTGTTAAAGGTCCAACTGATGAATGGTCCAAATGTGAAAAGTTCAAAATTGTCGCGTTTAATTTTAAATGTCCGATTGTTAAAGGTACAAATGGTGAAAAATTTTGTTCACAGTTTCTTTCAATATTAATATCAATATTCAATGATTATTATGTTTGTCTGTTTAATCGCCAATTTATCTCATAGAACCGCTATGACACTCTTAAGTCGCTTTAGTGACTTAATTTGAAATTTCAGATTTCAAATTGTTAGTTCTCAATGTTTTCAAAGTAAACTTTGTGTATAAGCTTTCTATTATTTATTGGACATTGAAAAACACTCGGAGTTCATCAGCTTTCCTCCCAAGTCGCACACGATATTTTTTCGCAGTTGACAATTTCGCCGGCAAATGTCAACTTACGTCCCGATTTCGAGGTTGGAAATTTGACGTTTTCAGGAAAAAATTATTAAACGTATGGGAAAAAATTATTACATTTAGGTCCTGTAGATATATCTTTTTTGCTTGCTCCTACATCCCGATAAAAAAAACCAGAACCGAATTTGACGAATCTGAAATATGTTAAAAAATATCGATAAATAGTAGTGATATTCAAACGGCTACATTTTCAAGTTAACTGAGTAAATTAAAAGGTGTTTCAGAAAAATGTTATTGAAAAAAATTTTTTGCATATCAAAAAATAACATTATAAGCTTCAAATAAGATCTTGAAAAATATATCTTAAAAAATAAAAATATTCACAATTGCCAATTAATGATCTGTGTAGCTGAAGAGTTATACTCTCGATCTGAGATAGTCACAATATAATATCCACTTCATTTCATTCGAAACAAATTCTTCGACATCGGGCACCTCATCTGTGTATTTTTACTTATTTTGTAACTTTTATTTGAAAAAAAGATGATATATGTGTGAAAATATATGGATTTATGTTCCCGTGTTAAAGGTTGCTACAATATTTATTCATTAAAAACCAGATTGGAAACATTTGTAATTTCGAAATGGAACTTTTCACGAAAATCCCATGTGTTTCTTACGAATATACCGTTCGAATTTATTGTACATTTCCAGCCGACAGAAATATTTACTTTACTCTAAGAAATTTCTGTAGAAAATATTCGGAATCAATAGCAAATATTTCAAAAAAATCAGTAGGAGTGCAAAAAATGCTTTCTACGGAAATGTCATTCAATAAACTACATTTTTAGCTACAAAATAACATTATATTTTGTCCAATTGATTCCAACAAAACATTCCTCCCAATTCCTTTGCATTCCCTTAAAAATTCCCATATCACAATCACAAATCCTTCCAATCTTTTTTCCAATCTCGATTAGCATTTAGGAACCTTTAACTCTACACATTTTACATATATTTCCGAATATATTTTCGTCCATACGGGTACAATGTGTATTTCCGAACCGATGCAGACTGGCAACATGTGCTCGGGCAACGTCCACACACGTCGGACATTTCGCAGCGATTCCCGAAGTTTATTCAACACGATCCGCGTTTCGCTCCAGACAATCGTCGTTTCGCTCGGGCCGGCGATCGGTTCTAATTTTAGGTTAGGTTTGCCTGGCATTCCGGTCGGTAACTCGGTTGATGGCCGGGGTAAAATGGGAGCCAACTGGGAAAGGAAAAAATGGAACGAGTCCGGCAAATATCAGTAATCTATAAACGAAACTGCCGTCGGCCTATCGCGGCAGGAGGCCATTGTCTGATGAACTTGGTAGCCCCAGGTCATTACGCAAACGCGCCAAGAAAAATACGCTCGCGCGGTGACGGATCGCGCGAATCGAGGACAAATTATTTCAATATTTATTCGGCGCCGATTCGCGTGCCGATAAGCGCAGTGATTCCGCGCCGAGCGTGCCGATCATTAATCACGGCCAGCTGATAAAGCGAGCCACGTGGTCGCGTTCACTCTCCGAGGCGAACTTTTTTCTTCTGCATTTTTAACGCGAGACCGAGAATTTGTTTATTTTCGTCCAAGTATTTTTACATGTCTCTCAACGTCGCTTATATATACGACCTTACATATATACGTGTAATAAGAAAAATGGTGCTTCTGAATAATATTGCTGTGCTGTATGTCATCAAATGTTTCTTGGACGAAATAATATAAAAATTGCATAGGGGGGCGGTATTACTTTTTTAGTTCAACAAATATATTTCAGAAAATCTCTTCATAATTGTTTATTTATAATAATAATAATAATAATAATAATAATAATAATAATAATAATAATAATAATAATAATAATAATAATTTATTTCAACGGAAATGTTCCGTTTAAGATTACAGCTTTCCCAGCCAGAAATTCTACCAAATAAAACAAGACATTTTTCTGCACATTTCCTCCGTGTAAGAACATACGCCTGCATTTGTTCGAATTCGTTTATCCGCGAATCGCGCGAACTTTTCATTCCGTTATTTATATCTCGCGGCAACTTACTTGGCGAACTATTTTACCTGAAAACCAACAAAGTAGCGCTTACGTAGTCGCATGAATAAATTATCGCGCCGTAAAACCGTCAGGTAAAAACGTTCGTTAGCTGAAAGCGCGGTAAATTTGAGTTTTGCGAAATAAGGAGCTCGTTTCGTGGCGATGGCGTTTTCTTATTGGCAGCGCCACCTATTGCGCGGATAAAGACGGCTGGCCAGGATACTTTGTTACTTAACGTCGAACGACGGGGGGCCGATGACGCTTCGCCCGAAATAGACGACAGAGGGCCACGCGCCCGGAGAGTTACGGCCGCGTTTAATTGAACGGTACGTGACGCTCGGGCAAAAAACGGCCCTTTCGGGCCGCGCGGCGAAAATAGTCCGAACAGTCCTGACGGCCTGTTTGTTTCCTTTCCGACGCTGCTTTTTTTCAAGCGCTTTCGCGACGTTTGGCGATATTTATTTCCAGTATTTATTTGCGTGTTTTCGAGTGACATTTGAGGATGATAAATTGAGTTGATAAATTGCGGAGGGGGGAGGGAGGGGGGAGGCTAGGTTATAGTCAGAGATATATCGCGAATTATTCAATTACGTTGCAAAATACAAAAAAATATCAATTTACTCAGAAAATTATTTATAACAATTATTTATAACAAATAATTAATATTATTTGTTATAAATAATTGCTGCTGCAGTTTCTTTGGTAAAACTCGATTCTTTGGCAAAATTTTAAAAACTACCAAAACTAACGAAGATAAAAACATGCGAAAAAAAGAAAGTCGAGTTTAACCATTTCTTTTTGTTAGTTAAATGAATATGACATCTTATTTTCGATTTATTGAGTTGAGTTACTATAACAATCCTGAACAAAAGGCAACTTTTCAGGAGTATGAGTTTCGAAGCAATACTCTATTAAGTCGTTTTTGACGTAAGCATTAATCACACTGTAACGCTGTTTTAACGACAGCGTCGTAAGTGTCACGTTACGAGACATATGTTCCTTATCGCGAAATACAAGAAACAGAAACCGGCGCATTGGGAACAATCGAGTGTCAGATACTCGACACTTTTTAAACTCTATTTTGAGTAAAAACGAAATATGCTCAGTACGTGTAAAGTTTGACAAGATTAATGAAGCAAAATCAAAATTTTAATCACGACCCACTACCGAAAGAAGTTTTGTCCGAACGGACAATGGCTGTTTGCTACGTAAAAGTGCCCTAATCTGTCATCCCATTATCTGAATCTAACAATGAATGTGACTGATGAAGACTTGAAATTCACCATTACTGAACGGAGAAAAAGAATGGTGCGCTTAACGAGAATTGGGACAACATGACAGGAATGGTAATGATACTTTGGTTGGAATTATGAAATATTCTGACAGCATCGTGAATTTTTTGGACAATTTTCGTTTTTGTCATTGCACCATAGTTTCGAAACGAAACTTGTCGAAACGAAATGTGTCCAAAAACCAACTTTTAGATCACTATTAGACCTAATTGCATTTTAATATAACATTGTTAAACTAACTTCGTAATTCAGTTCGTAACGTTCGTAATTCATTATCTTTTAGCTATTCAGCAGAATTCATTGAACCTATTTTTTGCGTTTAGATAATGTCACTGTCTCAACTTGGCAATAACATTCTCCAACTAGTTCTATTCACTTTAATTAACAGGTTTGTTAACTCTCCGACTGCACTTCTAACATTTGTCTCAATCAACTTCTTCTGTCAAACAAACTCAGACAAACTTTCCTCTCATTTAAATTATTTTTAGATAGTATTTCACATATTTGTTAATAATAAAAAATCTTAATAATTAAAAATGAATTCAGATGGCATAACAACTTCAATAAAACACCTGGTTTTTTCAAATATATCCAATTATCATCAGCGACTCTAATCCGAAATGAATACCCACCACCAATTCTCTCTGAAATTATTAGTTTATATTTGCGAAACACGATAGTAGGAAATTGGACGCATTTTGTCGTATCGAATCCGACTATTTTTTTAAAGCGGACCTATCGATATCGACAGACACCGAGTTGTTGAAGTGTACACGACAAAATGTTGCGATAAAAAACCGGTCGGACAGAAATTTGATCATCCGAGGAAAAACGGCAGAGAAGAACGCGCGAACAAAAAACCACGACAATCTCGCGAAACGGCGGAGTAAGTTTTGGTTTTGCGAATTTGATTCGCGGGTGTTGCAACTTTTCCGGGGAATTGGTCTTGCAATATCGCGGCTTCGAACGTATAAGTTTGAGAAAAATGGGTTTAAAGTTCCGCACGCTGATCAAAAGGAAAGCCGAGTTCCCGTGAAAGATGTGGGATATTTTGTCTCGATAGATTAAACCCCGGAGTTTCCCATTCAGCCCGGGAACTTATTTAATCGGAAACGACATTACAGTTATTACGCGCAACTCTTTTCAGATCCGTCAATTTTCGGAGAGCGATCTTGCGGAAGCCGTACATCTATGGGATTGCGATTTGATGCAGTTGCAAATTGCGAGTGGATGGAGCATTAACGGAAATCCACTTTGAGTAAGTGGATTTTGTTTGACGTGAAATGAAATCGAAGTATGTTTACGGGATTTCGTTTTAAATAAAAGAGTTGGATTGTTTTAGGGATTACGTTTGCGGCTGGATTTTTTGGTTTATTTTTCAAACTTTGTATTTCGAAATTAAGGTCATGCCGAAAGTCTGCTGCAACGGAGTTAGTGTCTTTGTTAATATAAAAGATGCAAATAATAATTTTATCATAAATTGACCATAGCCACAATCTGTGATTTCAAAATAAAATGTACGGTAAGTTAAGTTAAACGACAATTAAATTAAATTCATTTATTACTACTATAATAATAGGGTCTTTGCCAATAGGAACTAACCCTAAGTTTGAAACAAAATAACATTGTAAAGTGTGAGTTTCTCTTATCAGCAGGTTACTGTTTGTTTTGTAACGAAGAGATTAGTGCAGGTTAGTAGCCAGTTTCACGAGTTTATCTTTGAGTGAAAAATATGTAAGCGAGAGATTGTCAGTTTGAATTCATAGAATAAACGCATTAAGCAATAGTATCGTATTTCATTCAACGACTGGTTGTTATTCCTGAAAGTAGCGTAACGAAGATTTTTTCACATAAAAGTTTCTTTACATTCCCCAGTTTCTTGTTGAAATCGGAACCCTAAAATTCAGTAATCATTATTAAGTTTACACTTTATTTTAAATGAAATAAATATTAGGTAGGTTCACATTTTTTCGCGGAATTGTAAATAAAATTACTTAATTATCTCCTTTGAAGAAATATAATTTCTTAAATTCTGTGAAATTCTCTGAAAAATTCTGAAAATCTCTGAATACCTCTCACAATGTCCGAAAAAGTTTGCCAGTCCCAATGTTAAAAGATTTTCAGAGTTTTTAGAGTACATTTTGAGGACAATACTTTTGTTTGAAACTCTGAAATTCTCTCAAAATTGGGACTGTCAACGTTTTTCAGAGATTTTCAAAAATGTTTTTAGACGTTTTCAGAGATGTTATTTCTACTAAGGAGCTCTTCTATTTTTTATATTTTTTGCTTCGATGTGCAAGTCTAGCCAAGTAGAAATTTACTCTAGAAAAACGTTAGAAACTAGCAAATTTTACTAGTTTCACTAGAAACTCGCAATAAAAACTTGCAAGAATATCGTGCAAAAGTCTAGACTAGAAAAACGTGCGATATTCTGGCAAGTTTCTAGCGAAAAAATCTAGACACGGTCTCGTCACACAATTTTTTAGGTTAGAAAACACAAGTTATTCGCAAGAAAATCGAAAGTTTTTCTAGACTAGATAAATGAAAGTTAAACTCACAAGTTCCTTGCAAGTAATTCGTAAGTTTAGTCTAGAAAAACTTACGAAAAACGAGCTTCTAACCTCAACTTACGAAAAACTAGCTAAATTTCTACTTGGGTTACTTTTCCCCGAGTATTATCTCTGAAGAGGTCCATAATAGATGGACGTAACGTTAGGTAGTGAATAAAGTCTATAAGTCCAGAGAACTTTGTGATTAATTCATAAAGGTTCTTCACACCGAATAAAAAGTTCGGTTATATCCACCAGACTTCCTGGTGGATTACCATGACTGTAATTCTACAGGAGAATCTCCTGCAGAATTACCATGAGTACAATTTTTCAGTTTTATTCCACTACAACAGTGAAACTACGATAGATATCTCAAATCGAATAAAGTTGAAAAAGTGATAAAAATTCGCGATTTTTTCGTTTTTTTTTTTTTTTTTTGGAAAGAAAAATTGGTTTTTGGTAGAGTTCTGTATATTTTATTGGGGTCTTCTCTACAGGAAATGTAGTCCTGTTCATAAGCAATTGAATTTTATCACGAGAATCGATTTATGTTACGCTGTTTCGATGTTATACTCAAGAAATTTAAAAAATCGTTTTCATGTGTCCTGGGCACAAAACTAAAGTCTTAGGACTTTCACTGCGATTTTTACACTATTTTACACCTAAACAATCGTAAAATGTCTGTTCGGTTCCAAAAACAAAGAAAACAAATCCTGTCGAGCAGTGTTATTATTCCAACTTTCTTCTCAGTGTATTAAGTGAGAAGATATATAAGGGAAGAAGGGGTGATTTCTGGAAATTTAGTAATTGGCACCAGGAGAATTACATTTGCGTTCGAGAGAAATCCAGAAATCGAAGCGATCGTTTTCGGGTCGTTAAGAGACAGGGGACTGTTCGGAGGTGTCGATAGGAATTCGGGCGATTGGGCGAGCTCGAGGGGAATTGGGGCAGAGGTTATTCGGGGAAATTGAGTCATTGGTGATTTTGGGGAGAGATATTTTTGGTGAGGAGAAATCAGCTGTAAAAGAGAGAAGGGGGTATTGTTTGAAAGAAAGCAATGATGCATTGAAGGACAATGGTTTTTTCTTTGAAAAGAGATGGTTTGTTTTGAAGGTCACTTTTGGCTCTTTTGTTACCAAACAAGTTTGGTGCAGGTTAAACTCATTGTCTTTAAAGATGAACATTTCTTTAAAGAGGAACTCATTTCATCTCATTTTCATATGAAAGGATTTTTTCAAGGTCAAATGAAGTCAATGTATTTAAATCGAAGATTTTGATCATTTAACGCAATTCGTGTTTAAATTAATTTGGTTATTTTATTTCCCATACTTAAATATATTTTACTTTCAAATTCATCTAGGCCCCAAAATAACAAAAAACGACTTAGAAAACGTCAACAACTTTTCAGTCGAAATTTCATAGAAAAGGCTCGTTATAACGTATAATACCTTCGGAAGAGGTTAAAGGTTAAAGTGATTATAATGACGAAAATCGAAGGCCTCTACAGTCTGAATTATTCAAATTCGGGCAGAAATCCGAGGGAACCGGCAGTAGCTAGGGGCAGACGGTAGCTGATGAAAATGAACCGATTAAAAAGTATCAGAATTTTGTTGGCAATCCGGGCGATTATTTGTGCTGACGCAAGATCCTCGGAACAAGCCATCTCTCGTGCAAAGCTAGACGGAACTCGAGAGCCGTTCTCCCGTAAAATCGCATTCCCGCAAAATCGCAGGTTTACCGGCGAAGACTCGTGCAGTACACGAATCGTGTCCCTAAATCGAAGGCTATGAGGTTGCAAAGAAACTACCTCGTAGCCTCGAGGAAGTTCCCATGGATAAAGGGCGACTGGACGACTGACCACCGTTGGTAATTTGGCGCGATCAAGAACTGACTTTTTATTTGCCCGCTTTTTCTCTTCCGAGCAATGTTTCGCATTTTTTTATTTCATTATTAATATATAGTTTTGACTGCGGAATTCGCGTTTTTTGCCACGCATTACGGCTTTCTTAATCATACGTATTTCGATTGCAGAAAGGTTACTTTTAATGAGATGATTCCAAGATCAAGGCTAAATTGATGGGAACATTTCATTTTGGTTTAAATTGTTTACTAAGAGAGTTAGGATTTGTAATAATGTTTAAATGAGAATTAAGAAATACAGAAATGGAAAAAAACAATTATTTTCATTTCTCTTTCAAAAAATGTTCCCACACGTTAAAGAAGAGATTTGGAAGACCATAGGCATTTTTTCGATGGCCTGCGATTTTTTGCCAGTTATGCCGGAACTGCTATTTCAGACCAATAAACCGATTCCTGATACATTTCGTGCTGAGTGTTTGTTCTTTTTCCCACATTTCTTTCCTTCGCCAAAATTGACATCTCGTTCTCAGCCCTCTTTTTGTCTTCGTAATCAATACCTTCGGCCAAATTTTTGCTCCGAACCCCAGCGACAATTTCGAGGGCGTTCATTATCCTCAAAACAGAAGATAAATCCTCGTTGGAATGGCTAACAGACGTAAAAGTGGCTACTGGTATTATTTAGGTTGAATTGAAAATATTGTAAAAAAAACTTCCTCTAGGATTTTCAACACCAGTTAATTGTGCTGAGTGTAAATATTGTTTAATTGTTTCATTTATACTTATTTCGCTTGTCGCATTATGATATTCCCTCATAATTAGTGCCATAACTTTCTTCCTGATATTTCTGCCTTCGTCATCTACCAGCATCGTGTCACATGTAACCAATCGATGCAGTTTTGACAGAATGACGATTTTATCTTGGAAACATCGACAACTTTGTTGCTATGTTTTACATTTAGTGAGCAGACGTCAAATAAAAACGAAAAACATATGACATGTGGAATACTCGTGTGTGAAAAAAGTTGAACGACCAAGATCTTTAAGATAACGTAAGTCAGATCATTATTAATTTTCTAGGTTTCATCGTGATCTCTATTTTAATGCAAATAATACAAATAAAAAATTTTAACGCAATTTCATCAATTGTTTTTCATTCTTTCAATTTACAACTAATGTTCATTTGAAAATGTTAATTTTGAAGTGAATTCCATTGTTACCGACAGATGACTGGCATATGTATCAGTGCTGCCATCTACAGGACGTTAAAAATAAATTATGTTTAAACTTAAAAGATAACATCATTATTTAAGATAACGGTAAAAGATTGTAAAAAAATAAAGAAGGTTGGTTTACTAAAATGGAAATATAAAAAAAAGTATAAAAACTACTGACCGACGGTAGCTAAACTTTAGTAGTAAGTTCCAATGTATTCCGCAGTCGATAATGTAGGAATATCGATGGCAATGCAGATTTCTATAAACATAAAGAATTTAAATATTTAAATATAAAACTTTAATAGCAGGCTATTATCATGCTATTAGAACTAATTTGACGCCAACGACTAGTAATTAAGAATAGAATTGAATTGCAATGAAACAAAATTTTCCTTTAAAACGAGGCCACTGTTTGTTTTCTGTATTTACCAATTTTTCGTCAGAAGGTTCGGTCAACAAACTTTTTTGTTCTCACAAACATTTTTTCCGAAAATGTTACATCCCACAAAAATTTCAAAATGTAAAATTGACAACTTTTGAAGGTTTTTCTAGACTTAAAAAATTTTATATAAACTGAAAACTGATTTTTTTCTTTTATCATAATCTATCAAGCGTATCGCGAACAGTGAATCGACAAAAATCACTACGTACTAATTAAAACCATACTTATCTATTAACGAGTTTGTTTTCACTCGTCAAACTTTTTCCCTACCACTTCGCTCGATCTAAACCCCCAGTGGGAACATATCTAACTTCCAATCTACGACTTAATAATTCGTATCTGAGATTATTTAAGCCTCGTTGTTTTGCACTGAAACAAGAAAGTCGTTCGTAACCGGAAGAATCCGCCGAAAAAAATGCGACGAGGAAGGAGATCGAAACACCTCCACCGATGAATTTATAAAGCAGCCGCGATAACAGGATTCGATTGCCTGCATAATCCAGTAGCTCGTTGACTCTATCTCTTTTTGCGGCTCGGCTCAAATCAGTCAATTTTCGAATTCCGTCAAGTCGATTGCAACTCTCCGTAAAATGGAGATCCGCGTTTTGCGCCGGATTTGTAAGCTGCCAATCGGATCATCTGTCTGCAAATTTCCTAAAATCCTCGAAACCGATTGATTGTGTAAAAAGGACATTTTCATCTCACAGTTACGGAACGACAGTTTTTCTGCGTGTGTCGAAAAAGTGTTTGTGGCTGCCTGTGAATCGGATATGACTTTTTCGGTACGTTTTTTGCACAGATAGTCCGCGATTTAACTTATTAAAGTGCTTGCTAATCAATTTGGGTTATCGAGCTTTAGATATATTTTAAATAATGAACGCATGTAACAACACGCCTAAATAAAATTGGCGCCATCTAGAAAACGGAAGATAAGGGTTATCACTTTCTTCGAGAAGATATTGGCGAAGATTCGTGAATGATTAGAGGACTTTCATCTTGGCGAAATATTTCAAAGTGTCGAGTTATATTAAACTGATGGAAAAAAAGTTTAAAATGCTTATGGAGTGAGGAAAAAGATGAAATCAATTAAAATCTAACATTACTGAAACATTTGTTACAATTGATGAAATGAAATGATTATCGAGTAAACTTTTGCAATCATTTATTCAGATGTTCCTGATCGAATTGCAGGTCTATATGTCATCGCAGACAATGGAACACTAATCAACTTGTAGCCTAACACTTGTCAAACTAATCAGAAATTAAAACAAGAATATTTTAATGTTATCACTAGATAATTTAGTGATGAGTTCAGTTTATTGCTTTTGCGATTAACGTAATCAAACATCAATTGGGACAATGTATGATATCAAAAAGGGATTATTGACGAAAAGTATAAGTTTTGAGGAGATAATAATACTCTATCTGAACGCGAAAAGTTTGCTTTTCCGGAAGTTAAGAGAATCTCCACTTTTTCATTTTAAGACGTTTTCATCATTAAATTTTTTATTTAATTTAACACAATTTAAAATTGTGGTTAAATTTTAATTCTGGAATGGTTAATTTTAATACAGTTTAAGACTTATAACCCAAATAACAAGTGTCGCCTCACGAAAATGCAGAAAACTACGTCATTCCAAATTGATAGGTCAATCACATCTCGAATTGTCCTACATCCTCATTTTGAAAACATTACCGAGGAAAACACGTTGAAAGATTTTCAGAAAGTTTTCAAAACTTACAGGAATGAAGTTTACCGGAAAAAAGTGCAAGTCCTATTTGCTGTTTTTTACTGTGTAAGACCCAGTGACATTATCGTAACAAATTCTTCTACTACTATAATCATAAGATTGTCTTAAAATGTTCAATTCAGAACTACTATTATTTGCAGAGATACCTAACTCGTAACAATAAAAATTTATTGCATCTTAAAATGTTTCTGTAATAAAATTCGCAACTTTTCACATTTTATTTACAAAATGTGTCTAGATTTAAAAACGTTACACCATTTTTTTAAAGTGCTGTTATTCTTCACGTAATAGACGATAATCTGTCGATTATCGTCATTTGGAAGATAATAATAATTATCGACCAAAAGTATTTGTTTGTAAATTACGAATAATTTCGAATTGCGAGTGCAAAAATTATGTAAAAATTATTGCATCGTGCTGTAACGTTAAGAAAGTTTGTTTATAATAGTTTTTTTATACAATTACATAAATTTGTATGTAACTTCTCGCTGTACTTATGAATTGCAGGAAACCCATTTTTCGAAACTGATTATTAAACTGATATTTCACGAAGATAAGCAAGCACATAAATAAACTAGAAGTGTTTCGGGATTTACATTTGACTCGTTCCATTTGACGTCAATGACCGAATAAATCGTGTAATGTTTTCTTTTAATTCAACTGATAATCATCGTAAACACAGGCTATCGGACCACGAGCAACTAGTCAATACCAGAGTTGATTAGAAAATCGATAAGTTGATTTCAATTTTCCTTTTTACAATTTTAACGATATCTGCCGTGAAAACTCGCATAAACACTTTACGTGGAAATAGATGACTGTGAAAATGTGTGTGCAAAGTTGCAATTATTTTATAATCGACTCATTCTGTTCGTAGGTGCGTTTTAACAAATAAATGAACCATTTCACCAATCGCGATGACAGTAAGTTTAAATATACCTCAATTTTATTGAATACATTTCAGTGATAAACAATTAAATTCAGTGTATCAGTCGGAATAAGTTATGCAAACAACAAGAATATTTACAACAAAAAATATGAATAATTAATGGACATTTGTTAATAAAAAGGTATTTACACCCTCCCTGCAAATGAACGCAACATTTACGTAACGTCGTATACAATGTGGCTATGTAACCAATAAAAATGTTATAATTTATTGATTTCCATTAACAAGACAATTTACATCTCAAAACAGTCTTCACGTTTTTCAGCTGCACTTATGAAAACGAATTATTATAATGATATTTATCTCAAATGCAGATTTCAAGATTCGATTATATAATCGTTGTTAATATTATGCGTAATTCGAATGTTTCAAGCAGGTAGAAATGTGTAAAATCCTTTATAATAATGACAAATAATGTTCATTCAAATTACTATGTTTGTTGTACTATGTTTTCCTTCTGAATAAATTACGTCACACCGGGGTCACGTGATTGCCCGATTTTGAGCACCCCATTGGTTGATCCCAATTTTGTCAGAAATCACGGCTTAATTCCGAGAAATCGTACTATTCTTCATTCTAGTTCGTGCTGGAACACCGTGCAGTTCGCAGATATTGTGCACTGGAGGATATTAGTTGACGACGACGAAAGGGACTTGTTGTGCCCTTCAATAAGTAAATTAAAGGTATTTGACCAACAATATATACCTTAATAAACTATCTTTTTCGGCATAAAAATAAAATCCAACTTCTCTGCATCTTCAAAGTGGCATTGATTGATGGAAACCAATTAAAACAAATTATTTTGAAATTTTCAAAAAGTGCATTATTTAAGAAAAATGACGAAATTTAAGTGCATGTGTGTGTGAGCTACCTACGAGAGTACGTTAGTGTGAGTGAGTGTGTGAGTGTGGGAGTATGTATGCGTGTATGTGTATTTAATCATTTTAATCACACAGAATCAGTGATTTTACAAATTTTTTACATGTTTTATGTGATTTTGACCCCTTTTTATTAAATAAATAAATAAATTGTTAAATAAATTGTTAAATTGCAGAATTAATATTTATTTTTTGAAAAATAATTTGATTCCCGTCAGTCTTATGGTAGATCATATGGGGCAGTACAAAACTTCGCATTTATCGAACCGAATTCCCTTTTTTAAGGGAATACGTCGCTTGTCCAGAACCGAGTCAGTTGAACGACAATCTCTTGTCTTCTGTATCAAGTGTTTGCTACTTGTTTTTGTTATTGGTGTCAGAAGGAGGCACGTTTCAAAATATACTGAACTGCGTACTTCTGCGTCTCACATTGAACGTGAGACTTTCAAGTTCAGGTTGTTTCAAATAAACGTTTTCTCAGTGAAAGATAACTTCTTTTTCAATCGTTTCGTCGATATTAGTCGCAATATTTTTGCACATTGCGCATTAAACGAACATTTTGAACATTTTGGCGTAAACGATTTGCTGATAAAAATTGTTATTTTAGCTACCAAAATGCCCGACGTGACCATACCCGTTCCAATGGAACGTAGACCTTTGGACACGATGTCCGAGACGTCGGAATGTACTACGACGACGAGTACTTCCGATAAATCTGGATTTGACAGTCGCGAAGACATTAAGGACCTTGCAGCGAAATTGGGGATTACCAATCTCGAAGATTTGCACCAGGAACGTTTTCGCGTTGATCGGCGAAAACTGGAACACATGCTGCTTGGTATTATTTTGCTGTATTTTCGAAACATTTGAGTCAACTGTTTAATCGCGACTTAATCTTCGTTTAACATTCAGTTTATCGAACGGCACAGTTATTTATTATTATTCGCAAATATTAAATGTGCGTTCGTAAACAGTTATTTGTAATTAGAATCGATAATTGCTTTTTTTTATTTGCAATCAGTTTCATAAATAACATGCAAATTAAATGGAAGTAATGAATCAACGTAATTATAATATTTATTGATGGTTTTCAGGAGACAATGAAGCTCCCGAACTCGCAGAAACTTTTTTCCATAAGGTGAGCCGAGAACTCATTTTTATTTGTTTTCTTCTGTTGTAATAATTATAATAATGATATTGATTATAATATTAATGATTATAATATTAATATTAATAATATAATAATGATGATATAATATTATTATCATTATTATTATTTCAATATGGTCGTGTTTTGGAATATTGAAAAATGATTGTCTGTCGGCATTTACATGTATGGCTGGTTGAATTAGTCAATTGAATAATTGTCTGATGATTTGAAAGGAATTCCGTAATTTTTCACGGTGTGTACACATTTTTTTTCTTTTTTACTGAAGGAGTATTTTTGAAGCCAAAAATAGGCTCTCGCATTTTATCGAACGTATGCTACTGGAAGTGAAATTAATGTAACCTTGAAAAACAAACAGAATATGTGACGTAGTTGCGGATGAAACTCGCTTTTTCTTACAATTTCAGATGTATTTCAAACTTATTTTTTTTCGGTCAATCGAAATAAAACTATCGAGTTAATAAAGCCGAAAAATGTCAAATAACAAACGGTAGATTAAAGACGTCCTTAGGTTTTGTACTTTAAAGTCGTTTAAACAATTATCTTAAATGCAATTTTCGAACCATTTGTTTTAAATTATAAAATTTCCATTCATAAGAATAATTTCCTTCTACGAAGAAAAAACCGCCTCAATTGCACTGTCATTGCATTCTTTCGTTATTCGCACATGCATAATTCCACTTTTCCTAGGATAAAATTGACTTTGTAAAGTGAATAAATTGTGAAATGTCGAGCCCACTTTTATGAGCAGGCTGCGCCAATTGGCGATACTTTCATTGAATATTTAAAATTCAGTTTCCGTAACGGCGTATGGAATTATTTTATCTGCATCGCTATCGATCTCCTGTTACACACTAACATACATATGCAACATTGGAATGGACAGTCTGCTAGATTGTCAGTCGCTTATCTCATTATTATACTCAACGTATCGATCTGACGATAATTAGTCTTCATTACCAGATCAGATGAATCTAACAGCGTTCACAAAGTTATCTCATTTCTCAAAAACCTACTAAAAATAAACAAGCCACATAATTCTCATTATTTATTCATTTTTTTATTTTAATATTATTATTATTAATATTAATATAATAATTTATTATTATTATATTTAATATATACATTTTAATATTATGCTGCAATTTGTCATAAATGAATTTCTTTCTATCAAAAAGAAATTCTTTTGATTGAAAAGAATATTTTTCTGAGTGCACATTTCAAAACTACAAAACTAAATTATATAACTCAATTTCAAAAATCAATTTTGAAAATACGTAAAAGTGGTTATAAAGACATAGACAAATGCGCGCATACATTACTGGCACATTTTTCATTTGGAACCCGCGCGACTGATAAGCCGAGCGCCGAATAGCATTATCAGACCCTATTAATTCGATTCACTAAACTTTCGAGTGATAAAACGAAATGTCGTGTAAAATCAAGTCAGCGTATTAATTTACGTAAGGCGGTGAAAGTTTTCGGTTGTCGCGGCAAAAGTGTGAGGCGGGGACCGGTAAATTGCATCGTTATAATTTAATTACGCGCGTTAACTTTGACGTTTATGCTCGTCAAGTTTTCCCCCCCACCACTGGTCCTCCGCGCCCCACCCAGTCTCGCGTTTGAGCGCGTCAAATGCACCGTATATATCCGCCCAATTAGTCTCCCGTTGCACAATTAAACCGATGCAACCGCGACGGATACCGCGAGCTCTTTTCGACTTTTAACTTTTCGACGTTTTTATCGTTTTTACCGAATGGCAAACTGACCTTTCGGTTTCGAAACGTGCCTACTTTAACGGCCTTTTTCAAAATCCACGACGCGTAACGCCTTTTTCGACTCGTCATAACATTAACAACTCGAGAAACTCGAGAGCAAATGTTTAAAAGCGTCACGAAAACGCGTTGCGTAAGGTCACGGCCATACTGGAAAAATATAATATTAAATTTAATATTAAATGTAATCATAATCTGATATACACAATTAAGACGCAATTTAATGTTGAATTTAATATGAAAATTAAATGCAATATTAATTTCAATATTAAATTTTATTTTAAATTTAACATTAAATTTAATTTAATATGAAAAATAATATTAAATTTAATATTTCATATTATAAATTTCATATCAAATTTAATATTAAATTCCACATTAAGTTTAATATTAAAGTCCATATTAATTTTAATATTAAATTCAATATTAATTTTAATATTGAATTTTATATTAAAAGATTAACAATAAATTTAATTTAATATGACAAATAACATTGGAGTTAATATTATTTTTTCCTATAATACGATTTTTTTATAAATATAATATGAAATTTAACATAAAAAACCATATTAGATTTAATATTATATTTCATATAACTATAATAATAATTTCACATCAAATTTAAAATTAATGTCATATTAATTTTAATATTAAATATCATATTATATAAACATGATATTAAATTTAATATATTAAATTTCTCAATATTAAATGTAATATAAACATTTTTTCAGTAGCGAAACGTTCAGCCCGTTCCAAAATCTTTGGGGATTTTAACGTAATTTGAGTTGGCAGTTCCTGCTCGACTAGATAAAAACCTTCCGTCCAATTACACGCATTTGCACACAAACTAGACCGATCGCTTTCTCTCGTAAACTTTATCTCCCTGTGACACAAATAATTCAAATGCCGCGGTAAAAATCGCGCAACTGATTAATCGCTGCATCCACTTTTCTCGACCCCCGCGGTGACCCCGAATGATCGATCAAGGTTTGCCCAATTAATTCAACCCAGCGACTTTTTGCATCCATGTAAACGAACCTCGAACTTTTTCGAGTAAACACCTTTTTCTTCGGCTCTTTCGATTTTATATAACGCGCCGAGTTTTACGTAACCGCATGATCTGATTATATTGAAAATATTTTACGCCGGGACACCTTGTATATCAAAATTACATCAGTCGCCGTTCACCGTGTTCGTAATCATTATTATGACACTTAGAAGAGAGAGGCGACGGTCGAAAGGCCTTTTTTCGATTCGCGTTTGACCAACATTTTTACCAACTTCTGCGCGGGCAGAAAAAAGGACGTTCCCTAATAGCGCATAATATTTAGTAAATATCTATACATATTTTTTAATATTTTTTGTAATATTTAGAAAATATATTTTTTCTATATTTGATCAATTTTTTTTCATTTTTTTGATCAAATATTTGAATGTCATATGTAAAAAATATTTAATAAATATTTAAATATGTTTACTAAATTATTAAAAATATGTTCTATATATTTTTGTTATCAAATATTGTGTATATTTATTTTTAATATTTATAAATATTAAAAAATATTCTGCGCTATTAGAAGGAAAAACATTTTTTCCTTCGCTTTTTTCGCCGGCTCATCACAGTAAACATTAATCACGCGAAATGCAGCTGCACCTAATAAACTCGTTGTCCGATGTGCGACAGTGATAGCGCACTTAAAGACGATACTTAATTGCATAATTGATTGTTACATGTAGGGTCTTGTTTGGCCATTGCTGCCGAGGTGAAATTCAGGCGCAGGTTGTTTGGGAAGAGCTGGAAATGTGGCGAATGCGAATTAAAAACATTTTTTTTTTGGTAGGCAGCCGGAGAAAATGGTAACGACATCCGTTTCAAGTTGTCGGATAGATTCCCAAATACCATATAATATTTAGTAAATATTTTGTAAATATTACAAAATATTTTTGTAATATTTAGAACATATTTGAATATCCAATGTAGAAAACAAGTACAAAATATTTTAATATATTTACTCAATAAATAAAAATATTTTCTACATACAACATGGTGTACATATTTAAAAATGTATATTAAATATTTTCTATATATTTTTATTTCAAATATGTAGAAAATATATAGTATATATCTAATGTCATATATTTACCATTTAGAAAATATTTAATATTCATTTTTTAATACATACACCATATTG
>JABFPB010002596.1:0-19626 GCA_022817645.1 Ceratoteleas bidentatus
GAATGATATTGATATGGATATAACGCGGGCGCAGATGAGGTCGAGAATCATACACGAAAAAAAATGATCTGAAAAATGTTACCAAACTTTTTGGCAAACCGAAGATATAACGACAGCGTTCAGCTTTTTTACAAAACTCTTTTAAACTGATTTCCGAATATTCGTCGAACAATAACAAACAGTATTAATCTTTGTTCCAAAGAGTTTGGTAATTTTCAGATCTTTTTTCCGTGTAATTTGGCCGGGCCCCTATCTGTACCCGTGTCAATGCCCAATCTTTTTTAGGGCATTCTTCCAAAAAAATTCTTGGAAATGTATACTATACTCTATGAGAAAAAGTTATCGAATGGCGAAGTTTTAATGGAACACTAAGAAGATAAAATGGTACCACCTAAGTAATATAAGCGTCAAGTTGTAAGAATTTGCCAAGTGTAATTTTATTACTTTATTTTACCACCCCCCAACGGAGCCGAAAGGTCAATAAACGTTTGGCGAACTTTTAGCCGAACGTTGTCTACAGGTTTCTTAAACGTTCCAAATGGTCTATAAACGTCAGAGAATCGACTAATGTCCGGCTCTGGGAAATTCTCGGAACATTTGTGAAAACGCGTATTGGGAGATATCAACAAGAAAGGCTTGCTTACATACAAGTTTTATATGGAAAACTTTATTTTTTTATTTTTATGTGTAAAATTTTACTTTTTTTTAACGTTTCACCAAAGTCAGTTTTTTACAGCAGGTATTTATAATTTCGATGAAAAGCGACATATCCGAATATTTGACTCGATTTCGCTAATGCAGAGATGAATTCACAATTACCTAGCGACTTTAGTACCGATGCTCGTGTCATTGTCGGACATTGCAAACACAATGTGTAAAGAAGCCACAAGACGCATTAACGCGGGCGTTCAAAGCAGGTCGCCTCGCGAATCGCGCGTATTTATTTGTTCGGGCGCTTCTACGCGATGTACAGTCCCGTGACTAATGTCAGTCGGCTGTCTAAAATTACGCGACCGTTTGCCGAAGCGTGCCGAAAAGCACCTGCTGCCTGTGCCACTTGTGGATTCGAAATCTTCGTTATTCGAACGATTGAATTTCGTAGAAACAGTGCACATTTACATGTCTTGGCTTATGTCTCACTGACCGATATGACATTTAAGGTGATTTGCACATGAATGCATCTATTAGACAAATTTAGTATGTTTTTGTACCATGTCAGAAATTAATTTTTTTCAAATGGAAAAAAGGTACGTAAACAACCCAAATAGAACATCAATTTGACATATATCTAATATATGTATAATATACATATATTATATGTATATATCTATTTTATGTACGAATGTCCATCTAATATATGTATAATATACATCTTGTTCTATCGGGGCAATAGTTTATAATCATATTCAAAATTATGGAATTAATTTCGATTATTAATTGGAAATTATGTATGATTTTTAATATTGAAAAGATATAACAATTATGTATCTTTATATTGATTAGTCAGACAATATAAAAAAAGGTCGGTTTTCAAATGGAAGAGTTACAAAAACAAACTATTGTTGTAAACAATATTATATTTAAATAGTATTGCAGTAATGTAGTATAGGATATTGCAGTATAGCATAATTTTTTTATAATCTAGTACAATAATTTAATAAATCGGTAAGTCACAAAAACAAGTATCTGCAGAGATTAAATTATTTTCCCCTTGATATTGTACATCTCCAGGATTTATTGTTTAAAGAATTTATTTTGTTGTGCATTTCCATTCCACTATAATATGCAAATGTTGTGTGCAAGAATCTTAACTGTATTTGTGAATCTTAATGTAATTCTGTAATTTAAACAATCCAATCCAAATGTAATGAAATCGAGTTTCGCAATTTTGAAAATAGCCTTATTAGGACAAAACAGCGTTTTAGTACCCCGAAAATATATCAAAATTTGACATTCTTTTACTGATTAGAAATTTATTTGCCATTACGAAACAGGAATTTCCCGATGATTTTGTGATATGAAATTTTACAAGACATATTATGTAAATTATTCATCGCAAATGTCTCCAAACCAAAGATGCTAAACTTCATGATGACGCGAGTTTGAACCGAAAACTTTTACTCATTTCTGCGTTATCACCAGTTTTATCCTCGGTGTTTTCCGTTGGAAATAATATTCCAGCATCAATCCCAAGAAGGCCATTTTTTGCATTCTCAGTCTACTTACTATTTACATCGATTTCTCGATTTACATGCACAACCGGATTCTAAGTGAACGTTTTCTTTTACGACATTTAATAAAACATCTACGGCCTAAATATCTATAAACGCCACGACCAAGATTTGGACTGGAAATTAACAAATAATGAATGGAACGAGGATACATTAACCTACAAAAGCGATGAGCGCGTGCATTTTTAAAAATGATCCGCATAAAAAATTGCCGCACTTTCGATGAACCCCGAAATTTAAGGAGGTTGGCTTATGAGATCATTTCTAATATTTTGTTTTATTTAAAACTGAAAGAACTTTTCGAAAGATACAATTGATTAGGATATTGCTTGTAAGTACGAGTTTCAAATGTAATGTATTTCAAAGAGTGTGTTTTCAATTCAGATTATTGACTCTTAAATCGTACCTACCTAATATTCCAGAAATACCAAGTTCAAATTTATTACTTTTATGAAAAGGATCAGGGAATAATTTATTAAAATTTGGCTTATTTTGGGGCTAAATCGTTTTTACAGAAATTTGTTTTAAAAAATAAGTCTACTACTTTTGAGATGTTAATATGGCGCAAGCTAAATATTAACTGAAAATCGGAATAAACGTTCTTTTGTACAAGTAAAAATATTTCCGTGTAAAGATGATGCGAAACAATGTGGACGAATAATCGTGTTTGCAGAATTGTTTTACCATTTCCTTTTTTCGTTGAAACAATAGTCTGGGTATATCTTGTAACCAGTTTTTTGAAATTCTGCAAGCTATATATCTTAACTGTATTCCTTCGAAACTTTGCGAATTTAAGGAAAAATGTAAAAATTTGCTTGAAGCAGCTCAAGAAAGTCAAATGTTTTGTGAAAAATCCAACGTGATTTAGATCGCTTTTCAAGGCAAGGACAGTGGTGAAGTCTTGTGAAAAATGGTTTTCAACAACGAAGATTATAAAAAGTTCAGAGGAATCGTTATCGCTAAAAATAAGTCAGGTTCACTTATAAGAAATGAGATGAGTTTAAAACTGATTTTTTCACACCCAACATATTTTGAAATATCTTGAAATATAATTGTAGACAGTTCTGCCAACATACATTCCATTGAACGTTGTAAGTACACGTCAGCTCAGGAAATTCATTATAACCCGATTTCAAAGTTTCTTTTTCGATTTTTTCCATAATCTCGGTCACAAATTATGAAACCATCCTTAACATACTTTCACTTACAGCCGCTATAGAAAAGACAATCAGAAACTAACCCTAACCATCGACCACATATTAATTAACGCACATAGTCTGTTCCCGCAAATTCAAGTTTTAATATTTATTATATACCTTAATAAACTTCGCGATGCATGCGAAACTTCGTACTCTATAATTTGTGCCAACTTGTCTAAAATACATTATAGAAACTACGAAGCTTCGACCTTTATAACATATTATCCATTTTTATGTAAGACCGCATCATCACTCACAAGTCACTTACAATTCAATGTAAGTAACTTGTAAGTGGCCCCTCTGTAAGAGTGTCAAAAATTTGAAACGAATTTTTTTTGCATTTTCAGTATCCTTGTATTCGGAGTCGAATGATATTCTCGAGTTCGAAAGTCTTAATGCTTTACACTCTCAACCTAACCTAACTTAACCTAACCTAACTTTTCGCTATGTTCGAGTGAAAACACAGACAGCGATATACGCATTACATAGACCAAAATAAGCACGTGACTTCACACACACAACTATAAGCGTGGCATTTTTGAACGTTTAGGGTGCTCAAATTATCAACTTTCAACTAAGATAACTCGCAAGAGGAGGCACGTCGCTTGTTCAAAGTCTAGTGTTCACCTGTCTAGTGCAAATGTGAATATCTCCACTGTGCACGTTTTCCGTACCATCGGGGATGGGCTTGGCACAGTCCAGGACAACTACCATTTTTGAGGTGACAATGTTACATTGTTTGCGCGATTTGTGGGGATTTGCAAACTTTTCCGCTGAGCTGACAGGCAACGCTTACATTTAAAACAAAACTTTTTCGCAATTGTAATATTACCATTTATGTAGCTCAAAATAAGTCTAAAACCATTTTCTGGTAAAAATTTCCAAAATGAAAATGTTAAAACTTGGATTTCAATTCTAAATATCTTAATTATGTATACATATTTAACCCTTAAGCCTCTATTGTATCATATATGATACTTTCGGTTTTTTTTTATTTGTTCGTTACTAATGTAAGAACTTCAGTTAAAAGTGCCGCCGGTGGGTAAATTTATCATTAATATATAACATTATTCCTGCTAGTAGATGACAATATATGTAGGAAGGAGAAAACCAACATAGCCATGTACAATTAACATTTTAACAAAATTTGTCAAAAAAATGTTGTTTGTTAATTTGTCAATAACAGAGTACAATCAAACTATTTACACACAAAAAACAAGGTTTTGAACTGTCGATCTATGTGCAAGGACTTCAGGGTTTACTCAAATAAACACATTATTTTCCTTAATTGAAAACAAATTTCATACATAGCCCATGGTGTTTAACATTAGAACGCGTTTAGACATTACAATAAAATTAACGTACGCGTGCTGGAATTTTGATGTGCTCTACTGAAATTTCATTATACTATACATTAAATTTAAGTTACGTGCCTACACTGAGAGAGAGAAATACCAGTAAAAATTACTGTTTCAACAGTGATGCTGGGATACTAACGACAATAAACAAATTATATTGTAAAAAACAGTAAATTTTACTGCTGAAACAATAAAATTTACTGTTTCAACGGTAAATTTTATTGCTTTTTCGATATATTTGTTTCATTGTCGTTAGTATCCCAGCATCTCTGTTTTAACAGTAATTTTTACTGATCTTTTTCTCTCAGTGAAAAATGGACATCCACTTCTTTTGCTATAAATTTATTGCAAACGTTGTAAACACTGCTTACACCATCCCATGAACAGGTCATTTTTAACTATGCAGATATCTCATTTTCCAGCTCCAAAATTGCCGTTTGTGCCCGTATAAGTATCCCATAATAATCCCAAATTTTTGAAAATATTTTCCCCGATTCAGCCTAAATATGTCTGCCAGCTTCATCGACATGCCACTCGAGCGGTCGTACGTCTATCGATACCGCATTTATTTATTAAAACGAAATTCAGCGGATGGCCAATTTATCGAATTAGCGCGTGATTTGAACCGCCGCAATTGACGTGACAGTCGATCGAGCCGCGTGGAATAACGATTCCAAAAGTGATTACACTCGGTGCCCGAAGGATAATTAAAATAGTGAGCCTGAAAAATCGAATATCCCCGAACGGTCTTAAAATAAAAGTGACCACGAAAAGAAATTGATGAAAGTGCCGGTCTGTATTAATATTCCAATGTCGAATATTCGGAAATTTATGACGCGTTGCCGACGCTTAATGGCCGGCTCATTAATCAATCCGTACCGCGATTCGTAATTTCGGCGAATAGGTGCGAGGTTCGTGCCAATATCACGCTCTTATCTATTCATGTATCCGACTATTTTCGTACCGCGTGATATAGGAGCCGCGAAGCGCGCGACTGAGCGCATCTCGGGGGCAGTTTTCGTCGGGAAATAATGCGGAGAATAAGCGACGACAAAACGCACAGACGAAAAAAATGCGCGATCGGCCGAGAAACCCGGCTTCGTTCGATCCGCTTTTTGTGTGCGAATGGCTGAAAAAGTAGCTGCAATAGGTTCAGGGCCAAGTACGAAAATGCGTTCGCTTATGGGTAGGTGTAATGGAGCGTTTCGCGCGGAGAAATTGGTTGTTAAGTACGTGACGGCGCGGAGAAAAAGTGGTGGCAAAAAGTAGCGTAAAGTGATATTTATGAAATTGAGTTGCCGAGGATAATGCGGATGATGGAATTTGCGCAGTTTTTGCGTGGAAAATAATAGTTTTACAGTCGCGGAGTAATATAATCGAAGTCCAACTAAGAATGTTTTCGATTTGGCGAAAGCTTTTGAATTATGAAGTTGATGATTTAACGGTGTAGATAGAGTATTTACATGCTAATCGTGCAAAGTAAGGAGGAGCGCGAGTAAAGATTTTTCCGAGTTGGTTTAACATAATATAAATGTCGTCTCGTGTACCTGCGAGGTACGAAGGCCATTGTCGTAGCAATCGCGAGAATGTAGAGTTTGCTTCGTCAAATTAGGATGTATTGTGCTTTCGGAAAAACGGAGAGATTGTGTGAGGTTTTATTAATGATTTAGTCGGAAAAGTTAAAGATACTGCGCATAGAGTGTTCTCAAATAGAGATAATCAGCAGTGTTGATCTCTGAACAACTATTTATTAAAATGTAATTAAACTTTAAATCCTGTGTTCTACTCGAGACAAAAATTAATGAAAAATACAGTCCAAAATAACCAAGATTTCATCAACTTGGCTTTTTAATTAAAGGATGTGTTTTTCTAAAGAAGTGCATTCGTTTGACCTGCAATCTCTTCTAACCCGTTGAAAGCCCTCCCCGGAACTTGATATTTAGAAAAGCTACATTACATACATACCACCGGGAAATGAAAAAAATCTAATATTGTTCAAAATAAATGATTCATGCGGCCACCGATACATTTTATATGAGGTTTCTCGAACAGACGAAGGTTTCATTTTTTACGTGTTTAGTTGTTTGTTTCTGCGCACAACACTGTCGCAAGCTTATATCACATGTAATCTTATTTCACGAAAGCATACCAAACAGATAAACGTGCTGCAAAAGGTGGCTTATTAAGTTTATACAAAGGCAAAATGCGTTTAAATATGAATCGACTAAATTACTCTTCATTCAAGTGCTTCGGTCAGCGTTAAATTAGGGCTGAAATAGGTTCCTGATAAGATTGTCCGATAGCCTGCCAGTGCTTTGATCAAAGACGTGACATTACCAGAAAAGGTTCCCCCCACAATGGTTCCTCTCACGAAATCAATTTTAACGATTGATTTCATGAATTAAAAACAATATTTGTAATTGTAAAGAGTGTTTTAAATTGTTAAAAGAATCCTTGCGACACATTGCATTCCAGGCGTTTCTCGCGAAACGTATCTTAAAATAGGCACACATAAATTTGCGATTGTAAAATCAACTACCTCACGACAACAAATGTCTTTCTAATACGTTTTTAAGACATTTAGACACTTATTGGCGTTCTTTATGTAACAAGCATTTTATTACAAGACTTTACTCGTAGCTCTGCTACTGACGCGTCTGCCAAAAAGATACGTGTTTTTTCTAGTGTATATTCTTACAGCCGCCTCGACTATAATTTTTCACATTCCCGCACGTTATGCACTATTTCAGCCAGTCAAATTAAAACGTGAATAAACCAAGCTATAAAAAATTTCATCAAAACCAAGCAGTTTCATTAAAGCTTGATTAACTCGTGAATTAAACAAACCGTCTTAGATCGATACTCCTATTTTTATAAGTCCGCCAAAATAAGCGATTTGACACAGATCGGCGTCAAACTTGCTTCGACATTTTCTACATCATCATTGCAGAAAGCCTGAAGATTCAAGCTTATGACTATGACGAATTGCGCAGCACATAAGATGAGTATCGATTGTACACATTCTACGGAATTCTGCGGGCAAACTGCGATCGTGGATTTCCGATCCCAGAAATACTTCCTTACTTTATTCCAATTATGAATACGACAACGTGATCCGAATTTCATTTGCTGACGAATGTAGGGCGCAAAGTCGTATTACGCAAAGTCGAGCAAAAAATATGTAAAATTAATCGCGGCCGCGGGCACAGTGGAATTACGCCTGTGCACGAACGTCGCATTACGAAATTGTACTTTCGGCAAATTTTGTGCGCACAAATAATTCAATATATCAATGGAACACTTCAACTTACCGTCTTTTCGATAATAAAGGATTTCGAAGTGTTTTTCGTGACCGGCAGTCAGTGCGTCGCGGAGCGCAGCGACTGCGTGCGCCGACGTCATTGGTCCATGCAGAAAATCGCAGACGGCCGGCCTTTGCATTACTTCTGCTCTGGAAAACCCAGTCAGTCGGCAGAACCCATCCGAACAATATATTATATGACATAGTCCTTGTTGAGCGTTGGCTACCAAAAAGCTTCGATCTGAAACAATTTCCGGATAGCGGTTTGAAATTGAGTTTTTGCAAATGGAGCGGAGATTCTGCAAACTAAGAACAAACGACGCGGTATCGATGGCTCACTGATATTGACAGATATGCAAAAAAGAGGAGGACGAACAATTTGTCAATATGCAAAAAGAATTTTAATTCAGTTTAGAATAGTAATTTTCAAATTTTCAAAGACAAATCTACTCGCAACTGATAGTTAGAACGTGATTAAGAACTTAGGCTGACACCAATGCAAAAAAGAGGAGGGCGAACAATTTGTCAATATGCAAAAAGAATTTTAATTCAGTTTAGAATAGTAATAGTCAAATTTTGAAAGACAAATCTACTCGCAACTGATAGTTAGAACGTGATTAAGAACTTACGCCGACAGCAAGATTTGCATAAATTTTATGTAAATCTAACACCGCATTGTGCATGTTTATTTACATAAATTCGTTTAGATGCAAAAACGTTATTACTTAATAAAGAGCACCTTTTCGTAATTGTCCGCCGATACCTCATTTTACCTATTATTATTAAATATTATTATTAAAAATACTAACTGTATGCAATATTATTTAGAAATCCGAATATTGCACTTAGGTCACTTAATTTTGGCTTTACCTACAAACTGTCATAAGTCGTACACAATTTTTACATTTGCGATCGCGTACAGAACAAAATTCTTCTGATACACTGAATTCAATTTGTGCCAACGACTGTCATGGGGCCTTAATAATATAATAGATCAGCCCTAAGATAATGATCACGTGAGCCCTACACGACAACATTTTCACGCATACTACCATCGCACGCGATTTGATTGGTCATCTCACATGGTCAGTCACACATATGCTGTTTCGTGCCTCTGAGGCTCGACAGTGTTAATTAATATTATTAAATTAATGGAACGCATCCACCACAATATTCACATGTAGTTATGACCATTAGAATGAACTGATACTTCGCCCACACAAACTATATGTATATGGTTGCGAATCGTATACGAATATAGTATATGAATCAGTGGGAAAAAATTAATCCGGATGCCGTATAGCTACCGAACTACTGCCAAATTGTAGCCAGACCTTCGACATACTCAGACTCATTACAGTATATAACCGCCTAGATATAACCTGGATAATAACTAGGTGCCGAACTATTATCTGGACTTTGGTTAACTGTATTTCAAAATTATAGTATTACGTGGAAAATGTAATAATACATAATATTAAAGAAGATTGTTTATTTTATAATGTATTTTAATCCCAAAAAGGAACGGTAAAAGCAGGCGCTAAAATAAAAAAATGTATCACTTTAGAAACAGTCCAACACAAAAGTTTAACGATTATGTTGGTGTATGTTAGTTTCGCGTCGGAGCCTCGTTTCGACGTTCTTTCAATTCTCATTCAGGACTGGCAGTTTTCTTTTGGAAGAAAGATCATGCTCATACTGCAGAAAAGCTCTGCATTCCTGAAAGATTACACATTTTGGGATCAATGTCAGTAAGCCTCCAGTTTATCACGGACGTGGAAGCAACTAATCTTTAGGCTTTTCAAATTCGAGTTCTACGGTTATGGAATCGCGTGTCAAAAACAGGCCTAATGCTTAATATGATCGAAGTTAATTTTTAATTTGGATTACAATTAATACTGCAAAATAATAATTTTATTTAAGCAAATTTTATTAATTTTATTAATTTGCCTAAATCTCATCTTGGTCAATTCAATAAGTACTTTATATTGCATAACTTTATTACTTGTATATCATGAAAACAATTCCTTAATCAATAAAAGTAACCAAGCCAATATAAAAACTCTTGATTCAATGACCCATTAATCTAAACCTTCGCATGTCAATGAACAACGTCAGAAAAAACGGTCTTTAACATTGAAATTTACATCAAGGTTTGGTACTTGAAACGCGCCATTGAATAATACTCTTTCAATCAATTTTTTCACTCCCTTCTGCATGCACCAATTCCAACCTAAATGTATATAAAAAAACTTCAAAATCACGTCAAACATTCTAAAACAAATTCGTAAAGTGAGAAAAATATTTCATGCAGCCTATTTTTCCCGTTGATTATCTCGAGTTATCGTGTTTACAGAACTTGGAACAGAAAATTTTACGGAACAGCGCTCGCGCAAACATTCATCGAGTAACACACGGTTTTCGCAAATATCTTAACATCAAAGCGAGTTGGGATGCGACTCCCGAAGACTGTCAAAGGTGAATCTAACGAACAGACCGCGAATTAACGATCGCCGGCACGTCCTGCCCGGCTGAATCAAATAAACTTGCGCAACCCGCGTCATAATTCAGTCAGCCTGCGAAAACTTTGGCCAGCGCAAGTTCATTCGAAACTTTCCGCCCGACGTACGTACTTATCAGTTACACGACACACGGACATCGACTCCGATCTATTAATAACGTGTATTGTCGGGAATCGTGTTAATGAAAATAACTCGAGCGAGTCGCGGGAGTTTGCGCAGGTCAACTGAAAAATAAAAACTATCAAATGTCGTCCGAAATGTGCCCCACAGAAAAATTATTGACAACATATACGTGTAAATAAACCTTATTGCCACAAAAGTCTATGAAAATATTTTAAAAAATAATTTTTTAGATATTTTTACATAGTCTTTCGCTTATATTTAAAAGATGTTAAGAAGATGATTTGTGTCAGAGAAAAGATACATTTGCTTAAGTTGTTATAGCAGTGTAATATCTGTGGTTTTGAGGAAAAACCAGTTAAGTCACATTTTCTGACAAATTTGGTTAAGAGCTGAAATCGATATATTTTTATGTATATTTTCATTTGGGAACGTTGAAATGTTATTATCTGATGTACATTTTGCTCAATTTTGACAAAACATAACCAGTAAAGGGGCATTTTTGAGGAAAAACCAGTAAAGTGCACCCGTTTTGAGGAATAACCAGTTAAGTTCCCATGCAAAATACATAGGAAAACTTAAATTTAATTTTGGTAACTTAAACATTATATTTTACCTTCAAAAGTTTACTTTTGAAACTTTAAACACAAATATCTCAAAACCACAAAAAAGTGACTTAACTGGTTTTTCCTCAAAACCACAGATATATATTACTTACGAAGACACTGCGGTTAATTACGAATAACCGCGTAATCATAAACAGATGAGTTTCATTACTTTCTTATAGAAGTACTTTTAATGTAGATTTGTTAAAAAGCAATTAGCGTCAAATGGTATTAAAAATTGTCTCAAATCACTCGCTTTTGATACACGTAACTGTTTTTCATCACGAAAGAAAACTCGATCAATTTTGATCGAACTGTTACGTCAAATGTCTCGCACCCAAGAGGATTTCTTGTATACGAACAATAAAATGTGTTGGTTTTTAATTACATTTTAATTTTCTCCACTACGGTTTTCGTAGTGTACGTAAGGTTTTCAGTTCGAGAAATATTGTCCAACTTTTAACATTTTTCATTGAGATACTTTCCAGCGCGTAGGAGGACCACTGTGATAGTTACGTTCACAGTTGTCGGATGTTGAGAATTAATTTCATCGTCCCGTTAAAACGCAGACGTTTTTTTCATCCCCAGAAGTTGACAAAAAAGTTAACTGTTATGTAAATCAGGTGCACGTAACAGGTGTCCGTAAAGGATTTTCCGAAAGAAGTTTAATCTCTTGTATTTCAAGTGGTCTGAAATGTAAACATTTGGCTTATTTCGCCAACGCGCGAGAAAATGTCATTTCACGAATAAAACGTTTTACATGACCCGAAGTAAATAGAATTTGAATGGTAGTCGAAATAAATTAAAGCGGCTGAGGTACGGCTGCATTTTGATAAGTTTATGAATGCAGAAAGAGACGGCTAACTTAAATTGAATATTTTATGGTGATCCTCGGGAATTAAATCGGGAAGACGAGGGCTATTCGATTTTACTGTTATTGAAACATATACAAGACGTTAAGTTTTCACGAACTATTTTTTGGGTTTAGTGAAGATTACTTTTCGACAAACAGTATACATAAATGTGTAATATTTCTTTAGATAAAGAATATCAAGAGAAAAATCATGTTAAGCTAAGTAAAAGATCGAAATTCTCGCAATGTGTGCGCAGGTTACAACCGTGCGAAACGTAAATTACTTCAAACATTAATCATTCCGGAGTGATAGCTAACAGGACAAAGTGCGACCCGTCATGCATGAGAAGAAAACAGAACGATTCCCATTACTAGGACCGTTGAGAATTTTAAATATCTTTCTGGCGTCACTCCAGTAATCCAAGATAAATTTATCGTGCTTCTCACGCTGGGCGTTCGAATGTTACCACGTATCCAATGAACCGAACAGTTGACGTCTGTCATCCCTCAAACATGTCACAAATCAAAAAACGAAAGGTATGCATTCCCAAAATTGTTAAAAAAACAATCTATTTTTTAACTAAATTATTTGGACTCGCTATTAGCTCATAAAAATACAGAGGTATACTGTAAACAAATACAGTAGAAACTACGCAGAGTCCTTCTAATGGGGCTGTAGGGGTAAAGGACAGGACTTTTCAGATTGTCTCCTTCGATAAATCGCTAAACTTCATTATTAACTTTAAGAAGGTTGCTGACATTAACGCATGTATGTGTCAGATTTGAAACCTAACCTCAATGTTAAACGTCAAAATAGAAATGAAATCGTTGGTGGGGGACTATGAACTATTGTTGGTAGACTATATGTGTACACAGATGTATGTTGTTGTGGAGACTCTTCAGATGAGGACTCTGTGCAGTTTCTAGTGTACTGAAAATTTCCATGCCTTACACCCCGATTACAGCCCGATCAATTTCTACTAGGGCAGTAGACAACGTTCAGCTAAACGTTCTAACTTAATTGTACTTTCAAACTTTATTGTACTTTCGGCTCCGTTGAGGATCCAGATATAATTTTTCAAAAAATGTTACGCATCACACTTATGTCTGAAAAATAAAACTTTTCTGTAAAGAAATCCTACTAATTTAATAAATATGAAAGTATGTTTGTGTGATTGTTTGATTATTTATTTGTTTGATTGTAAGAGCAGTGCGCCAAGACTAATGTTGTAACCAAAATACCGATTTCACAGGCGAATTCCGGTAAATCTCACGAAGGTTTTAGGTTTATAAAAGGTTGTTGTATAATACAATATTTTTGAATAGATTCAGCTAACAGAATATTGTCACCGAAAGTCCTCATACCATATGACCTATGTCTGACCTATGTACCATATTTCTACCCGATGTCTGATCGCTGTCTCACCAGTATATGACACTGACATTTTACGAAGCAGACACAGTGGGCTCCTTTTGAAAAAAAAACTTTTTTCACTTCAAAAACAATTCAAATCTTACCATTTCCGTTTTGCCATTTAAGTGGTAAGACATTACTACTTATACTTGTAACCGCTTCAATAGTATCACTTAGTTTTCTTTGGTGCACTGAAGTAAGTAATGACTCCCGTAAGTAATGACTCCCTTTCCTCCCTTTGGCGCACAGTGAACACTGTGCGCCAGTGGAGGAAAGGGAGTCATTACTTACGAGAGTAAATATCCCGCCGTACACTGAGAAACATATTCTATGAAAAATGATTAGAATTCCAGTAAATTTTACTATATCATCTGGGAAAAATTCTTCGAAGTCATACTAATTTTGTTCAGATGAGAAAGGATACGACGCGACTCCTAAATTATATGGTAAATTTTACTCAAACCTTTTTCTCAGTGTAATATTCAATCCCGTGAGTGAATAATCTTCTTCTGAATAATTATTCCCCGACAGGGGACGTTAAATAATCGCTTATTAAAAGTTTTGCAACAATTTATACACTTTCGACACGTCCCGAATTCTGCCGACATGTACTGATTTGTCCCAAATCCTCCTGACTTATCACGACACGTCCCGACTTGTCGTATCTCCGCCGGTGCGTCCGGAGAGATATCCGGTCCCGAACTCGTGCGTCCAACAAGCGTCGAGCGTAGCATAATACGTGCCCAAGTAAAAAACTGTTTTCAATTTGTTCAACATTTGTCAAATTTTTTCTTTATTAGTTACATTTTTTATTTTTTTTTCTTTAATTTAAGTTACTTTCGGTCACTTTCGGATGTATTCCAGACTCTTTCGTTTGACTTTCGGATGACTATCGTTCACTTACAGTTGACTGCTTGTTGGCTATTGATCTCTTCCGGTTGACTTCTGAGTTTCTAACGCTTGGGTCACAGAAATTTTGCAGCATACAAAGTATACTGTTACGAACGGATTTTTTATTTTGCGAACGGATTTTTCGCATTGCGCACTGCAGTTTTACTTTCCGCACGCGTCTTTTACTTTGCACACAGTAAGGAAACATATCGCTTTTTGCACGGAACGGATGCGCTTCTTGTACGATATTTTTTATAACATGCTGTTAGGCTGTGCCAAAAATCGAATTTTTCGCATTATACCCAAAGGGGTACTTTACTCCCGAGCGTACAAAGTAATTGTTTGCTTTTTCTGTTTATCTTATCCACAAGGGTTCTCACGAGGCAAATCTTTTGTAAAATATTCCCACAATTGTGTTTATTACACATAAAAAAACCAATTCTCTTACGAATAGAATTCGTAAATCTTTACGAATTTGTTTTCTCAGTGCATTTTTTGTCTAAAAGATAATTGACGACGTCGCGTAGCATTGCCTAGAATTAAATCCTCCAAGCCTCTTTGAATACATCAACACAATAAACAATCGTAAAAACGATTCCATTTTCATGACTGAGCTTCGAAGCGCTTGCTACATCGAACATTGTACATCAAATGTCGATAGGTTCATACTATAGTATCGACATAACAAAAAATAGATCCCGACCAAACAAAACGACTCCCATCTCACAAAACCCCAAAAAACGGGTGGAATTCCCTCATCAAACTGCCACGACAATGATTGCGTCAAACCGTTCAGCCGATTAGCCTGTTTCGAAATAACCAGCTCGTTCTTTTAATCTGCGCCGCGCGCTGATCCGGCGTGATGCGCATGCAGCGCGACAAATTGGCCGCGACGTAATCTTAATTAATATTCAAAAAATAATCTCCGAAAGAATCCGGCGTAATCCGCGTGGCCTAATTTGCGCGGCGTAATGCTTCGCGCAGCTCGCCGGCCGCTTTCGTTTTAAAAATATCCCCGGCCGCATGCAAATCGCGCGCGATGCGAATAGACGCGACCCTGGCGCCGCGCGCAGACCCTGAACTCGGATGCCGCGGGACGCGGCCCGCGAGCTGACACTTAGCCATGCTAAAACGATAGGCGTCATCCGGGCTGTCGTGTCCCATTACGTCACGCCGGGGTGGCGCTGCCGCGACGCCGTGGATCCGGGCCACGGTGCAAAGTGGACCGATGCTCTTATGTCGAGCGCTAAACGGCAGATACGTCAGATTAGAAGCCAAGACTTGACGTTACTTGAGCAGCGACGAGCGAGCCACCGAAAGGGTTGGCACACATATTATTTATTATATAAATTGACTCTTCGCGGGCTTCGCGCGGATCGGATGCGCTATAACACGTATCGCGCGAGGAATTCGCGAAGGAACGCCCTGTCAATACGGGCTGATCAGATTTCGCGCGGGCGCATCGGACAATCGATTTTGCCACGCGTGTTGACGCACTTTTATCCAGAGAGTAGATAGAGCGATGGCAAAAAAAGATGGAGCGAACGCCGGCCGAAAATGTTGCGGAGAAATTTCGGTGGAGGCATGACGGTGTTTATTCTGCGGAGAGATGGGATTTCTGCGGCGGGAGCCTGGGGACCAGCGAGACGGAGAGCGAACGGATTACGAGGATAATTACACGAGGGATTGGTTGTATTCTCGTTACTGTTGTAAAGAAAGTTGCAGGATGGATGTGGAGTAAATTTAGATTTCGAACTACATTTTGCGAGTTGGTTCGATTTTAGGAAGTTCGTGTAAGGTTAAAAGAAAGCGACGGAATTTTGTGGATATAACGGTTATGATGGTAAAAAATTTGTTATTGTTAATGGTTACGATAATAGGTATTAAAAAATGATAATAAATCTACCCATACAGACATCGAACATGGAATCCATGTGGATTCTACGTGGAGGAACAATCGGAGGTAGATTAGACGTAGATTCCACGTCGAATATACGTGTTTTAGAGGTGTTTCTGTTAGGGTAATAACATTTCATAATTTTAGGGTGGATCTCAGGACGGTTGATGTTCTTAGTGAATATAAGTACATGTACGTGTATAAGCCTTCTGAGTATAATCTAACCCTAAATGCCGCTTGTTTTTAATTATAACCAGATGTGAAAATTTACTAGGTTTGTATAGGCTTATAATAAAGATTTAATACCCATTCATATTGTTTGTTACAATTTACCAAATTGTAACATATTTCACATAATATGAAATAGATTATTTTGAAGAAGCCCATCTTGAACACTCATAATTTTACGATACAAATGGTTGAAATATCTATACTGTCGGTTTGACCTAATTTGCACAATCTGGTTCGTAGATTCATCTCTCCTAGACTTCCAAGAAATATTTCAAAATACACATTTTTATATATTTTCTACTCTTCTACGATTAAAAATTTTGTCAAACTCAGGTTCCAGATGAGATAATGCTCATCAGTAAAACAATAACTTGTCATAATTATTTAATCATAACGTCATACTAAGTTCTTTCTTTGCGCTACGAAAAGATTGCACATGCATAACTGTCGCATTTTCTTTTCAGACTATTCTTAATTAAAATGTTTTACTATTTAGCATGAGAACTGAAAGTATTATATTCTCACTATGAAAGCTTTTTTAATCCTCATCTTAAATAGAACATCCATTTTTCTTGGAATCCTTTAAAAATGGCGTTATCCTGATAAACAAACTATTACAGCACTGTAAAATTACGTTATTTTAACCAAAAACCTGACACCAAATTGGACTCGTTTGTGATTAATTTGCAAATTAGACGTGCGATTGTCATTTTCCTAGCCTCAGAGTTGATTCGAAATGAGCCCACGAAATTAAGGCGAAACGCGCTTTGAAGTCGGTTCAGCAATTTTTTATTACGTGCGCGGAATCGCCGCGTTTGCAGTGTAAATTTGTGGAATTCAATTTTTGTGCTTATTGAATTGGCCGGTTTTTAAATATTTCGCCGAGGAAATGAAGAATTAAGGGCTTTGTGTGACTGTTGGTTATGGAAGTTTGGCGAGAGAACGACAATCAACCTGGTATTATCATTTGAGTTTATGAAGCACACGGAATAATGAAACAAAAATTGAAACGAACTAAAAGTCATTCAATTTTACTCAATGCAGTCAATAATAAAAATTGATCGCGCGGAAAAATGTATATTCTGGAAAATCCATTGTCTGAATCAGACAAAAGCTGTCTGCTTCAGACATCATCGCTCTTGAATTTCTCTTAGTGCGAAAAATATTTTATCACTCGTCTTTGTGCATAAGGAAGATATCACACGTGGCAAAGAACTCTATTGTGTCAATAAATTACCCTTCTTATAAACATGTACCTACAAATCATACTATAAATACAGTCGTTCTACTTCGGGGTTAATATTTATCGAATTTTTCTGCCAATCAATCGGCGGAGCTGCATTCACGGAAAGCCGTGTGCGAATGACGAATTACGTTTGTACAAAAATGTGCAACTACTTTCAAACTGAATATGCAATTAAACCGCGACAGTCTACGAATCGAGCGAGCATTCGTAATCTAATTCAATTGTTCGCTTCGACATATGCGAACTCAGGAACTCAGTTCCCACGAGCACAAGCTCTACATTCTCGACAGGCAAATAAACTTTTTTGACTTAATGTTTTAATTTTCGTTGCACCGACGAAAACAATGGCGTAATTTTGGTAACGTTTATATGGTGAAAGACACTGACTTAGTACATTGAATTACATATTTTTACAATACTTGAATTAAAAATAACGATTAAAATTAATATGAGGAAACATACAATAATCTGAAAAATAATTAAATTTAGTAATAAATATGCTCGAACATCTTATTTTTAACCTAAATTTTTTATCTATGAAATTCCCACCGTGTATCGAAATAGCTTACAATATTTCTCTTTACAAGTTGAGAAGGACGTGTTTCATTATAATTAGGCTAGTCCATGAACATTGTTCGAACAGTCAGAGTTGGAATATATGACCCGTAAATATTCATATGAAATATAAATGATTGAAATCGCGTTTATTCGTGATAGAAACTTTACGGGTTCACCAGAGTCTACAGAAATAAATTAGTAGCAGTTGCGTTTGGAATTTTGATTCCGGTCGATTATCAGTCGCGATGTTACTTGTAGTAGAGCCATAAACCTAGCTCACGAAGGTGGTATCTCGGTACCCAGGATTCCGGATGAATTTGTGCCGACGTAGAGGGGCTCACTCCGAAGGTACACGGGGCACTCCGAAAACGGACACACGTCCAATGAAAATGATTTATGTTTGTTGAAAATATGTTTTTAATAGGGTTTTATGAGATTTAATCAGTTTTAAAAGTTACTGATAGTTTATAGCGCTGGAACGATAGCGGAAAGTTGTAACATGTGTATCTGTCAGACATCGATTACACATTTGTTCTATTAGAGATCGGTCACAGATCGGTCAGACATCAGTAAGATATCGGTCAGAAATCGGTAGGATGTCGAACGGATGTCGATGGCATGTTAGACAGATGTCGATAAAATTTCGGTGCGATGTTGGTATGATGTCGCTCGGTGTCGCGTTGGTGTCGGTCGGCTGTAGTCGGTTCGTCTGTTAGTCAAAAATCAGTCGATTCGGTCAGATGTCGGTTAGAAATCGGTCAGATGTCGGTTAGGTATCGATCGTAAGTCGGTCAGATATCGTTCAGAGATAGGTCAGTCATCTATCAGACATCGATCAGGCATCGGTCAGACATGGATAAGATATCGTCAGACATGGGTCAGATATCAGTCAGATAGTATGAAGGATAGAGGGTTTTCGATGACAATATATTATTATAGAGTCTGGTTATAGCGTGACAAAAGTCTAGTAGCCGGACTGAATCCAGATTTGTTTTTTCCTCGGGGTACGCTTATGAAATCGGTCGTTTAATTGCAGTATTTCTCTTGACTTGATACTCTTACAAACTTACGAATAAGCAAACAAACATACACACATACATAGATTTCCATTTACTATATTAGTAGGATACACTGTTAAAAATTAGGTGTTAAAAAAGTGTTGAAGTGTGAAATTTTCACTCCAAATTGGTGTCTATAATA
>JABFPB010002597.1:0-19624 GCA_022817645.1 Ceratoteleas bidentatus
TGAACATGTTCAGCAATATTGAACATGTTCAACTGTTTTGAACATGTTCAACCATATTGAACATGTTCAACTATATTGAACATGTTCAGCAATATTGAACATGTTCCAGGGTTCAATTATACTGAACATATTCAATATAGTTGAACATGTCCCAGGGTTCAATTATACTGAACATGTTCAATATAGTTGAACATTTTCAATATAATTGAACATTTTCAATATAATTGAACATTTTCAATATAATTGAACATGTTCAATATAATTGAACATGTTCAATATAATTGAACATGTTCAATATAACTGAACTTGTTCAATATAACTGAACTTGTTCAAAGCCATTGAACACTTGAACATGTTCAACATAGTAGAACACAAATGTTCAATATAGCTGAACATGTTATATTGAATATAATTGAACATGTTCAATATATTTGGGCACTTTAACATGTTCAACTATATTGAACATGTTTAACTATATTGAACATGTTCAGCTATATTGAACATGTTCAGCTATATTGAATATATTAACTATATGGAACATGTTCAGCTATATTGAACATGTTCAGCATAATTGAACATGTTCAATGTCGTTGAACACTTGAACATGTTCAATACCATTGAACACTTGAGCATGTTCAACATAATTGAACACTTGAACATTTTCAATATATTTGGGCACTTTAACATGTTCAACTATATTGAAAATGTTCAATTATATTGAACATGTTAAGTATAATTGAACACTGGAACATGTTCAATATAGTTGAACTTGTTCAATATAGTTGAACATGTTCAATATAGTTGAACATGTTCAATATAGTTGCACATGTTCAATATAGTTGAACATGTTCAATATAGTTGAACACTTTAACATGTTCAGTATATTTGAACATGTTCAAAATAATGAAATGTTCAATATATCAGAAGATTATTTTTACGACATGAACATGTCTGAATAAACTTCAAAATAACCGAACTTTTTTGGAAGTTTCAACCGACTTAATTTTCTCCTCAACCTCGTAAAAATTGTTTCAAATCTGCAGAAGCGCCACAATCTGTCAATACAGCGTACCTTCCAACACCCGAGATGAAATGCGCCAATTGGAAAATGGGATCGACGAAATCAGTCAGGGAAAAGAGGGTATCGTAAATATGACACCGGGGTGCGGTGCTGGAACCACTTAACTCCTTTAATGTTGCGTTCCTACTTTTCGGCTCATTAGACGAACCAGTCGTCACGGGACGAATCGCGACAGAGCAATATCGATGTCTTCCCGAAACCGTCAATCAGTTACGCCTCGGGATCGAGTCTCTTAATAATAATGGGCGCAGGGCGTGTCGAGGTCCAATTGATCGCATTTCAAGCATTTATTAAAAAGCTGTCGTTTCTTCGTTAATACGTAATGTAACAAACTACAGATTGAAAGAAATGAAAGAAAGTCTAAAAAATTTGAAAATCTGAAAAAATTTTGGAATTCTGCAAATTATCGGTTGAAACAACGTTGATTCAACGTTGATTCGGTTGAAGCAACGTTGATTCAACGTTGATTCGGTTGGATCAACGTTGATTCAACGTTGATTCGGTTGGATCAAGGTTGATTCAACGTTGATTCGGTTGAATCGACGTTGATTCAACATTGATTCGGTTGAATCGACGTTGATTCAACGTTGATTCAACGTTGATTCGGTTGGATCAACGTTGATTCAACGTTGATTCGGTTGAATCGACGTTGATTCAACGTTGATTCGGTTGAATCGACGTTGATTCAACGTTAATTCGGTTGAATCGATGTTCATTCGGTTGAATCGACGTTGATTCAACGTTGATTCAACGTTGTGTTCCCTTAGGGCGATATCTAATGCAGAATTCCAAGATTTTTTCAGATTTTCAAATTCCACCACAAATTTTCAGCACTTTTTTCTCGATATTTTCAGATGATACATTTCTGCAAATGTTATCCACTTTCAATTTGACGAATCTGTAAAAAAGTATTCAATTTTCGCTGAAATACGAATGACAAATAGCGCGAAATGGAATCCATTTTGGTGTTTGCGGAGCACGGATGCTGCGCAGCGCAGCCACGTTTTATTATCGATTCCGCGTCTGGCTAAGCCCAGCATTCCCTCTTGAATCAGGCTTTGTCGTTCGCTCACCCCTTACGCGTGCTCTTTAAGTGCCAAAAAAATCGAAATTTAAGTTCCACGTCGTTGCTTGCCAAGATAGAATAGATAGTTCCGAAGTTTCCGATTTGTTGATTTAATAATTGCATAAATTTCATAAACTGCGGCCAATTCTTAAATCAAGTAGTTCGATTCGATGCAAGTGTCAAATTTTTATTTATGTGAACCATTTCAAATTATTTATTTCAAATTTTGGCATTTTAAAATATTGTTCAAAAATGTAAATGTTAACAAATTTAAATAAATCAAAAGCAGTAAGTACATTCAAAATAAAAAGTATTAAAAACTTTTTTTTTAATTAAATAAAAAATTATTCATCTTAATTGGAAATATTTTTTTAATGTTGAATTTTTTTAAATTATTTTGTAAAAATGAACAAAATTAAATAAGTTGTTCATCTTAATTGGAGAGAAATTTTGGAATTTTGAATTTTTTAAAAATTAAAAAATTAAATAAGTTGTTAATCTTAATTGGAGAGAAATTCTGAAATTCCAATTTTTTTACAGTTTGATGATGATGAATGTATTTAAGAGAAAGTTTGTGCAAAGTAAAATTTTAAAAAGGAAGAAATAAAATTTAAATTAACCATCGTATGAAATTTGCACTCTTAAAAAGGAATTAGTATTCCAAACCTCGTTCAGACTCCTGCCTGCTAATTTAAAGTACATATGATAATACGTGCAATATTGTCACAAATTGAATCATTCCGGTTGTATGAGGTCATTGATTATAACACTTCACCGTCTGCCTAAAGTGTGACTAAGAATCGTTTTGATTGCATTAATTAAAGCACCTAAAATTGATTAAAACTCCTTTTGGATCCATATTCATGTATGCTAATTTCAAAACCTCTCCTTACAGCCGACTTTTTAATCATTTGTTCTAATATTATAGTACAAAATCCTAAAAACACTCTAAAATATATTTTTTTTAAATACCCACCCAAAATTACCTTAAAGCTAAAAAATTTAATTAATCTGTGTTTAAAATAAAAAATCCTTTAATTTGAGTACCCACTCGGCTATAATTTATCAAAAAGCAAACTTTTTCGAAAACTCAAAATTTTCAAAAAAATTTCGAAAATTGTCAATTCTTCCAAACATGGTCGTGTTTGTACTCAAATTAAAGGACTTTTTACACACAATCACAATAACATAAAATTGCAATCGAAATTTCCACAGGATTTGAGATTTTTAAATTTCAGCCTTTAAGTGTAAATGATATTTTAAAAAATGCAGTCTAATTGATGAATTTCTAACAATTCATTGTGATATAAATATTCGAAACAGTTCTGAGAGACGAAGTACGTGCAAAACATTGAGTCTGATGAATTTCATTCTGTGTCATATCGATCTGAAAAATCGCTGACTGAGTGTCTCTGGACCGACCGACGACAGCGATGTTTAAAAGCGAAAAACTCGCGATCGATATGGGGTTTGTTGAGGAATAAAGAAAAGAGGGAGACTTATCGTCTATTATCTCTTTTTTGCACATTCTCGTCGCACTGAGATGCATATAGTGCAGACTAGAAACGGCGACTTTGACGTCGACCAATGAACTCGACTGAGATGCCAGATTCGTGGAAGTCTCGCGCCTCTTTAATAGGCAGAATGCGAATTACTCTGGAATGTGACATTTCTGCATTTGGGGGGGGGGGGGGAGTGATTTTTTTTGGCCCATTAATTGACCGAAGTGTCTGAAAAAAATGTAAAAATTATGTGCTTATGAACTTTTTATAACCTTGTTTTTATAAACGTTTTAATTATAATATGAAGAATCTATAAAAAAGAGATATTAGGTTTTATTTTATTTTAAAATAACAGTTTTAGCAAATTTCTGGTGTTGCTAAAATAGGATTGCATGGATTTTGTAAAAAATGCTAGAATGGGCACATTCTTTCAACAACCTTTGGTATAAACTCTTTTAAAAAATGAAAAAAAATGTTATTTCATCTGAATAAAAATATATTTTTTTGACGTTTTACAGATAATCGCATATTTATTTAGATTTTATTGAAAATATCTGACAATGTCTGAAAACTTCTGAAAATATCTGAGAACCTCTGAAAATATCTGAAAGCAAATGAAAATCTCTGAAAAATATCTGAAATCCTCGAAAATTTCTAAAAACTTCTGAAACCTTTTGAAAACCTGTAAAAACCTTTGAAAACATTTGAAAGTATTTGAAAATCTCGGAAAATCCCTCCAAAATTTCTGAAAAATATCTGAAAACCTCGAAAATCTCTAAAAACTTCTGAAACCCTTTTAAAACATAATAAAACCTCTGAAAACTTATGAAAATAATCTTCGATAAATCTTTGAAATTGTATAAAAACCTTTGAAAGACTTTGAAAATCTTTGACAATTTTTTAAAATGGAAATCTCTTAAAATCTAATAAAACATCTGATAACTTCTGCAAGCATTTAAAAATCTCTGAAAACCTCTAAAACCTCTGAAAACATTTGAAAATCTCTGAAAAATCTCTGCAAAATCTCTGAAATCCTGGAACATCTCTAAAAACTTCAGAAACCCTTTGAAAAGCTGTGAAAATCTCTAAAAACCTTCGAAAACTTTTGAAACTGTCTCAAAACCTCTGAAAACTTCGATACAGTTTTGAAATTATCCGAAAACATCTGAAATACATTGAAAATCTCTCAAAAACCTCTAAACACCTTCGAAAACATTTCAAAATCCCTGAAAAATCTCTGAAAAATCTCTGAAATTTTCGAAAATCTCTAATAACTTCGAAAACTCTTTGAAAACCTGTAAAAAATCTCTGAAAACCTCTAAAAACCTTTGAAAGTATTTGAAAATCTCTGAAAATCTCTGCAAAATCTCTGCAAAATCTCTGAAAACCTCGAAAATCTCTAAAAAAACTTCTAAAACCGTTTTAAAACATGTAGAAACCCCTGAAAACTTTCGAAAAGCTTTGAAATTGTCTCAAAACCTCAGAAAACTTTTGAAAACTTCTATAAAATTGTTAAATTATCTGAAAACCTCTGAAATACTTTGAAAATCTCTAAAAATCTCTAAAAACCTCGAAAATCTCTAAAACCTTTAAAAACCTCGAAACCCTTTGAAATTCTTTGAAAATTCTCTAAATTCCAAAAAATTCTGAAACTCTCCCAAATCTTCTACCCCTTCATAAATTTCACACATTTGCAGACATCTCTTTCAGCCCACCTTTTTCCTACCAACTTTATTATATAAGACTTCCCAATTAAATTACCTTCATCACTTACAAATTTCCCCAAAAAAGTGCCCTCTCCATATTCGCTAAAATTCAGCCTCCCATTAAAACTGCCATCCCGGCAAAACATCGAATTCGTGATCCAGTTTCGCGCGAGGAACGTCCCAGGCATCCTTTCCCAGGGAATGGTAATTACCGGGCGCCATTTTTGTTATGTGGAAGCCCGGCCTGAGCGGCGCGCGGGAAAAAGAAGGTCTTTGCACTTGCCGGCTTCTTGCCGCTTTTTTCCTCGCGCGATTCTTCCCCGCTGCGAATTAATCGTTTATTGCACGTCGATCCGACGCAAACGAATCGCACACGAGCCTTCATTTTCGGCCTTTGTGCGCCTCGCGATCTGATCTATAGTGATTGCGTTTCTGGACCGAGAGCTTGTCTCGAAAAAGTGCCAAGATTTACGCTCATTCGCATTTTTCTCCTTCAGTTAAAACAAAGAGATCAGGTTTTAAGTAGAAAAAACGGTCATTGGCTCGTTAAACGAAACTGAGGAGATATATGTGAAATCTGAATACACTATCGTATTTAGGAGACAGATTTCCTTTAATTTGAGTACCCACACGAGCATGTTTGGAGTGATTCAAAAATTTCAAAATATTCCACTGTTTTGATGTCTGTCATTGTGTTTGGTATCAAAAACCCTTTAATTTGAGTACAAACTCGGCCATATTTGGTGCATTTTTTAAATTAGCAGCATTTTCAAAAAAATTTTGACTTTTTCAAAACGCTCCAAACATAGGCGTGTGGGTACTCAAACTAACGGAAATCTATCTCCTAAGTACGATAATGTATCCCAATTCCACATATATTTCTTCAGTTTCGTTTAACGAGCCAAAAACCGTTTCGACCACTTAAAACCTGTTCTCTTGGAAAAAAACGTTAATTGATCGGTATACATTTATAGATTTATATGCAGAAATTTAATTGTCCGACTAATCGCACTGATTGGACTACAAATCAACCAGGAAGTGATTTCGTTCCACACAATACACCTGGAACTATTAGTTTGTTGTCGCAAAAGTGTGGCAAATCGTTTATGCGATTAGGTTTGTTCGATCTGGGTCGTATCGAAGTAATTAGATTGACTGGGAAGGGAGCTGTCGCGACCTTTGGGGCGACGCCGAGCTTGCATCAATCTCGTCCCCGGCGTTTTGAATGTCTGGATAAATGGTTCGGGTTTAGCCTACAGTGCATCAGCAAGCGGAAGTAGTGAATAAACTCAGGAAGTTCGGCATCAATATTTTCGCAACTTGGATTTAATTATCATTCAGGCGGAGTTATTAAGCTGCTTCAAAACATCATAATTATTGAGTTAAAATGCTCGGTTTAAAAATGGAGCACAATGCGGTGCTTTCCGTCACGGAGAGCTAAGTGTTTTACTTTTACCGTGACATGCGAATTATTCCTCTTTGCTGACCCGAAACATTGATTTAAAATAGTTTAAGTGATTAGGAACTGATTTATTTTAATTCATTAAAATATATCTAGATATTAATGAGAATTGAGAATTTTGTGATATTTTATAAAATAATATTTTTATTTAATATATAAAAATCGTTTAGTTTGAGTACCCACAAGACTTAACTTAAAATATTTTGAAAAACGGTCATTTTGCGAGATTTTTGACAATTGGTAAATTTTTTGACTTTTTGGTCTTCGCCATCGTGTTTGTAATGAGAAATCCTTTAATTTGAATACAAACTCGACTATGTTTCAAGCAATTTTTAAAACGCAAACATTTTCAAAAAAATTTCGAAAATTTTAAAATTCTCCAAACATAGTCATGTTGGTACTCAAATTAAAGGATTTTTCACTCCAAATCATGATAATTCAGGCAATTTTCAGCAAAAGAAATCGATTTCGAGTAACTTCATTTATTAGTAATTTTGGGAACCAAAAGAGTGTTCAATTTGAAAAAGTTGGCTTGAATGAAAGAGAATGTACGAATTTACAATCAGACAGAACCTGTATTCCCCATTGTCCAATGAACGTCAAAATAATGTGGCTTTATCTGGCCCTATCTTTGGGTTCCTCGCATTAGAGCTATTTCATGTATTCCACCTCGGGAAAGGCGTCGCTATATCATCGCGAATTCATACACATTTCGCACAATGAAACACCGAAATGTAGATCGAGAGCGAAAATTCATTTTGATTCATGAGACGTCGGGGCTGAAAAAGTTAAATAAATTTTCGTAAAAAGACTCGATGCAATCGGAAGCAGTGTTAAAAGTGAATTCGTTTAAGAAAAGTGAATGATAAACAGACTAAACTTTTTATCTTTGTCAAATGAAAAGATTTTTTTTTATTTTTTAAAGAAATGAAACAAATATTTGATCGCGTAAAAAATTAAAAATGTTTTAAATTTCATATAATTTTTTTTCAAAATTTTCATTATAATTTTTTTTTAATTTCAAAAAATTTTATTAACATTTTTTTTATTTCAAAAAAATTTTCAATTACATTTTTTTCAAAAATTTCAAAAAATTTTCAGTATTATTTTTTTCACTAATTTCAAAAAAAAGTTTAAATTATTTTTTTTGTTTCAAAAAGATGTTTTATAAATAAAAAATGTACAATTATTATAATGAGAATAAAATGTCATAAAATAATTTTGCCATTTCGCAAATGAGTTTCACACTGCATTTTGCTGAGTGTCTAATGCGAACGCATTTTCATCGTCTCATCTTTGAAATTTGGGTCATGATATAGTAATCGGACGTTGCCCGAGTCGCATTGACATCAGGTGAGAAAAGCAAGAATTTCTCGCCCAAAGATGAGTTGAATAAAAACGTGTTTTGTTAATATCAAAAAACTTATTTTTGCTGTTATTAACAATTCTTAACAGAAATCATCTGTACAATTATTGCATTTTTTTACAGTATTTATTTCATCATTTGTCATACGTAATAGAACTGATATTACAAATTTAATAACCTTGTCTCAGTGTTCGAAATGTAATACAAATGTAAATAAATTGTTACATAAGTTTGCATACAAAAACACGTCTCATATTGCATATTTAATTTACGTAAAAATGTGCAAAATTCAATGCCTCCCAGGTTGCGAAACTTGAGTATGTCCAAACAAAAAGATTAAAATAAAATTGAAATTTTGAAAAAATTACATAAAAGTACACTTTGATTATTTTTATTTGCCAAAATATTAACGGTTTTAATTATTTAATTTTAGAGAAATTAATTCATAAAAAGTTTAAATATCGAGATAAATTAAACAGAATTGCATTTTTAATATGTAATTTATGTATAATTTTGTTACATTTAAAATTTTTTTATTTTTATTACGTAAATATCTTAAATTTAACAAAATTTAAGTTTAAATAAATTAATAAATTTTTTTAGTTTATTAAGAAAAAACACATTTTAACCAATTAAAAAATTTTTTTTAATTTTTAATTTTTAATTTGTAATTTTTAGTTTTCATCTACGGAAATCATCTAAAAATATATTCACTTCAATAATTTATATTCCCGTTGAAATCTGGAAAGTGCGTTTAAATCGACATAGAAGGCGATAATTATTGCACAATTACGCATCTTACGCCTACTGCTGCAGATTGTTCATTGCCACGTGTGATTGTAACCTGTCAATTCTGAATATCACTTTTTAACGTGCTTTTAAATGACTCTGCCATAAAAGGGGTTCACTTACTCCTTAATTGATCACGTTCCAATCATTTAGCTCTCATAAGAAGACTAACGCTAATTTTCGCAAAAACCTTAACTTATCAAACTCCAATTACTTTTTGCCAAAATCGACTTAAATGCACTTCGACTCTGATTAACCGTTAATTTATTGCAACAGCGAGGCTAGAAATCGGCGATCTGAAATTAAAATTTTGTCTCACGATATTACGGTGCTTAAAAGTTCGAACGAAGTGCCTACATTATCCTGAAAGACAATCACGTAACCGTACGAAAAGTTGCGGAAATGATGCTTAATTGTCGAGCCATAAATTGCTCGCATCAACGATGCAAATTTCGATTATGCAAAAGCCTCGTATGAACTACTTAACGTGCGATTGAAAGATTGATGAAAGTTCTATGCCAACCTGTTTGAGTCTCGTGATGTCTCGAGTTACTGCAGGACTGGTATTTTCGGTTGCATTTTTAGACGCAAAACTGGCGGAGAGATTAAAGAAACTAGTTCACAACAATACAATTCATTATCAGCACGTCTTATCGACATTAAACAAACCGCTAAAAATAAATTGGACTGACTTCTGTCTTAATGGAGGTCTAAAAACGAGTTAAAAAAGCTTTTTTAACTCGTTACACGAAGCAGATGCACTGTCAATGAAATCTGACCAGATCATCGTGTTTAGATGCTACATTTCCTTTAATTTGAGTACCAACACGGCTATGTTTGGAGCATGTTGAAAAATTCGACTTTTTCAAAAATTTGAGTATTTTGAAAAAGTCACTAAGTTTGTATATAAACGTAAACATAGTCGAGTTTGTACTCAAATTGAAGGAGTTTTTATTCCAAACACAATGACGTAGACCAAAAACTCAAAAAGTAGCTCATTTTCAAAATTTAAAATGGCCATTTTTCAAAATATCCAAAACATAGCCTTGTGGGTACTCAAACTAAATGATTTCTCATTCCAAAAAGCCTAATCCAAACCACTTAGCCAATCAAAACAACCAGCTTCCAGAATGCTTAAAAATACCTGTTCCTAACCTCAAAACTAATAAATTTTGCTAAAGAAGACTTTGCTTTGAATGAGAAATTTGAAATCAAAGTCCGTCCACCTTCCTACCCAGATTCCTTTGATCGGCGACTCTAATTGAGTCGCCGACATGAAATCACCGCCGATTGTGAAACGCCGGTTCCGCGGCGATGATATCACAATCTCGTCTCCGAACGGTTAAATAATTTATAAGTGCTTCGCGTGCGACAGTTGGAGCGCTCCGGTGCTCGCGAGCCTTGTCATTTTCGCGATTATGCAACCGTTCGGGCTCACCTGCACGACGCGGACGCACTCTAGAAACGCGAATTGCGCAGGCCATTCGGCTAATCACGGGCTCGCGGTGTTGACACACACGGCCGGCGCACTAATCGCTTCACTTCGCACATTTAGCCTATGTCATGGCCGCAAACGAGACTCCGCGCGAATTAATTATTTTCTTGCTGTTTATAAATAACCGCGGCGGCAGCCATAATGCGCCTCCGCGTGTTGCACATCTTTCGATAAGAATTGCGCGCAGAGGGCTTTTTTCGGTCGTTACTCGATACAGACTGATTTTGACCAAAATCTGACCATAGCACCGTGTTTAGATGCTATATTTCCTTTAATTTGAGTATAAACATGCCTAGGTTTTGAGAATTTTTTTTTGAGAAAGTTTTTTTTTGAGAAGTTTTGAAAATACTCATTTTTGAAAACTTCCGCCAACGGTCAAAAACAATATATAAAAAATCAAATTTGCAGACTGGTTAAAGGATTTTCAATGTTCAACGGTATTTTGGAATTTAGGGTCACGATAGTGACCGGTGAGCCAAGAATTAAAATAAAACCTTCGTTTCTAGAGCGAAAACTGGTCCAGACACCTTTTTAAGATTTTAGAACGAGGTACAAGTTCAATTCCATCGAATTCACTTGGAGTTTGGCGAGATATTAGACAATTTTTTTTTCGAGGTGTCTAGGTCGGCACCCACTTAACCGTTTTTCACCATATGAGCGTAACGAGGCGTCGCTGGAAATTCGCGGGGCAACCCGATTACGGCAATTATAACGGGTATTGATTTTCCTCGCGGTGAACGCATTTTCAAGAGAACACTCGATTCGGTTACAAGCGTCGTCTCGTTTCCTGAAATCTGTTGACAGGGAAATTCGAGGCGCAGCTTTCTAGTCGAGCTGCCGTATACAGCGAGCTCGATCGACGTGTGAAAAAAGGTCCTTGTTTGGGTCGGAGAAAGCTCCAAGCGGTTTCCCGGACACCCTCGAAAGGCTGATACACAATGGTCCAATCCCATTGCTCAAAGCATCCTAAGGGGATGACCACCTCCGAATTTTCTTTGGGTCCCTAACTCCACCTGAGTCCACCAATTGTTCCAAATCCCTCTTAGCGAACCCTCTACACTTTGGTCCCATACTAAACCTTCCCAAAAATTTCTCCAAAGTCCAAACTCCAAAAGCATCGTTCCCATAGCTCCTATTTCCCCAACCTGGCTTTTGTCCCTTAACTCTAGGGAACACCACAACGGTCTCGATTCTCCGAGATCCCCATAGCTGGACCCAGAAGCCTCTTGAAAAGACCCCAAACCCAGCTTCAGGGTCCCTTAACTCCAAGGAACACCACCACTTTCTCGATTCTCCCAGATCACCATAGCTAGACCCAGAAGCCTCTTGCAAAGACCCCGAATCATGACATAAAACCCGACCCATCCTGGTCCAAACTTGGGACACTTCTAGACCACCCTTGTCCCCAGCTTGGTGCCCGGTCGCCCCTTGACCTCACCTGTTTGCTGGTTGAATTTGCCCCCTTTGTTGACCTCGTCTAGCTTCCGCTGCACGTCTGTCATGACTCCTCAGACAGAACCAGGAGTGGAAGACCTGATCCGAAACAAACAACTGACAATTCCCCCACTGAGGCAACACCGCACAGAATCCGGGACGAACGGCAGCGCACTACAGGTCCGACGACGCGTTTGAAGCAACTGCTCCGCCAGCGGGCTGCCGGGCTTATCCGAGCGCCCCACGCCCGTCCCGCGAATAACAGCGGACTTGCACGATCGCGGCTCTGGCGTCTGCCGGCCGTCATTCAGAGGAGGATGATTTGAATGGTGCATTTTTCAGGAGGGCGAGCCAGACCCGGAAGGGAGGCTGTGGGCGAGAGACTATCTGGGTCTGTGGATTAATTATGGAGGGATTGTCCAGGAATTGAGTCAGTGTTTCGAGGGGGTTATTGACCACCTTTGGGTAGTCAACCAGCTATCTTCTTGGCGATAGACCAAGTTGAAAAAAATTTGGGATCATTGATAGGGTGAAGAGTTGGAAGAGATTCAAGGGATGGAGGTTGGTTGATTGGAGGGATGGTCCAGAAATTGAGTCGGTGTTTCGAGGGGTTACTGACTACCTTCGGATAGTTAACCAGTTTTGGGTTATCGACTCTTGGCGATAGACCAAGCTGAAAAAAATTGGGATCATTGATAGGGTGAAGAGTTGGAAGAAATTCAAGATGGAGATTGGTTGATTGGAGGGATGGTCCAGGAATTGAGTCAGTGTTTCGAGGGGGTTACTGACCATCTTTGGGTAGTTAACCAGCTTTGGGTTATCGACTCTTGGCGATAGACCAAGCTGAAAAAAAATTTGGGATCATTGATAGGGTGAAGAGTTGGAACAGATTCAACAATCAACCTCCAGAATAAACCAGGAGGTTGGTTTATTCTGGAGGGATTGTCCAGGAATTGAGTTATGTTTTGAAGGTATTCAGTTTTGGGTTATTGCGTCCTGGCGATGAACCCCAAATTAGTGAGATGATTGAATGGGTAAAAATTGGGAAAAATTGAAAGGGTGGAGATTTATTATGGAGGAATGTCCAGAAGTGAGACAATATTTTGAGGGGGTTATTGACCACCAGCTTTGGGTAATTAACCATTTTGGGGTTATGGGATTTGGAGGATATTTAGATGATTTCGATAAAAAAATTTTTTACTTAATATAATGTAGCATGGAACGAATGATCGCTTCTTTTTGGCGTAATACAATATATACGGTTTGAGATGAAGTTACTTGAATCGTATTTTCCTTTGTGAGGTGCGCACCCCTAGTTCTTGGTTTGGCACTACAAGATAAGAGGAAGAGAAAAATCTGGGGAGTGAATATAGTAGTCTATATGCAACTGCGAGAAATACTGGCATAGTGTTAATGTTTTTAGTCCATTTTTATATTTAATTTAAGTTTAAGAAAATAAAAATATGATATTCTATATGATGGTATGTATAATATATGTGCATAACATATAAGGATTTTTTATAAATATACTTCGGCCAAATGTAATTGGATAATTTCCCTCGAAATACACTTCACAATACATAATGCCCGTGACGTCACATAGTGGAATTAAATTATAAATCAATTTCAATCTGACGAGTTTGTTCGGCAATGTTTCGGATAAGATCATCCATTATAAAAAATCAACCGAATTGCAAGAAAATAATTGTGTCACTTGTTTGTTTTAGATTGAGCTAAAAATAAATTCGTCAATTTATTTGTTATATACGTTTTATTTTGGATCATGTGTATAATTATAATTGGGAAAAATTAAAAGTTACTTTATTTAAAAGTAGACATCTAAAGGTTCGGGTAAACCACAACACATTTACTAATCGATTATCAAGCGCCATTAAATTGTTAATGTTATCATTAATTCTACTAAATCTTATTCATTTCGATAATAATTAAATATTCTCTTGTGCTTACTTACTGTCTTTTACTGTCATTAACTGCTTTCGTTCACATGCGCGTCAATTTCAGTCAATTTCCATCACATTTGCGTCACTTTCAGTCACTTTCGATCATATTGGCGTCACTTTCGTTCAGTTACGCGTCACTTTCAGTCATTTTCAATCACATTCGATCACTTTCGATCACATACTGTCACTTTCAATGACTTTCGCTCACATACTGTCACTTTCAATCACTTTCGATCACATACGCCTCATTTTTTATCACATTCACGCCACTTTCAGTCTCTTTCAGTCACTTTCGATCACTTTCCGTCACTTACGCGTCACTTTAAATCACTTACGATCACATACGCGTCACTTTCAGTCACTTTCGATCACATACGCGTCACTTTCGATCACATACACGCCGCTTTCGATCACATACACGCCACTTTCAGTTACTTTCAGTCACTTTCGGTCACATACTTGTCACTTTCAGTCACTTTCGATCACATACGCGTCTCTTTCAGTCACTTTCTATCACATTCGCGTCACTTTCAGTCACTTTCGATCACATACGCGTCACTTTCAGTCACTTTCGATCACATACGCGTCACTTTCGATCACATACACGTCACTTTCAGTCACTTTCGATCATATTCGCGTCGCTTTCGATCACTTACGCGTCTGTTTCAGTCACGTATTTTCAGTCACTGTTGATCACATATGCGTCACTTTCGAACACATACACTCCACTTTCAGTCACTTTCATATATACAATGATTTACTTAACTATATTTTGAAGATGCAAGATTTGTTTTGTTTTGCCAATAAAATGCCAATAATATATAGTTCGTTGAATTTACTGCAATTTAATTCATTCTTGCATCAGTTGTATAATTATCAATTTCAACAGCAACATACTGAACATAATTCGGTAAAAAATGTAAAAAACTTACTTTTTCGTCCCAAATCATCTTTCGGTTCGTATTTATTTTCTCAGTGTCGGTAAAGAAGAATTCACGTTGCACCTTAAATGTTTAATAATTTCTTCTCTACAAACTTATCATTTCACAAAATAGCAGTACAGTTTCTTACATTTACTATCTAAATTAATTTCAAAAGATAAAATTTGTGAAACAATAATTAGTTTTGTTTTACAAATGTTTACGCAAAATCCAAACCGATTAATTAATAAATCAACTCTAAACACTCAACGATCAAAATCTTCATGGATTTTTTAACTTTTTCAATCATTTTTTTAAATACTATAATTTTTTTCACCCTCGATGCATAACGGACTTTTAGTTGGTTGCGGGTCACGAACTGTGAAGGAAATCCCGAATGCAGTCGGTATCCCTAAAAGTTTCTCGTATCCCGATTGGTAACGTAATCTTCCTGACTCCGACTAAAGGTTTCTTTATCTTATTCAACTTGCATTACTGACTCCAAATCGATATAGTATTAATCAGTGTTATTTACTTCAGTTCAACTTAATTCTATTGCATAATTAGACTTTTAATATTTTAAGAATTTCTCCTCAAAACTTAAAAAGTTGTTTCCAATATTTATTTGATGTCAAAATAAATGATTAAATTAATATTCAATCAATTATATTTACATAATTTTTAACATTTAAAAGAATAACTTGGTAGAATTAATGAAGAAAAATATGTAAAATTTATTTCAAATTTACAAGCCCCATTGACTATTCTCTTCACTTTTGTAACTAATCAATTAATGTATATCAATCAAATTACATATATCTATCAAAAATAATAAAAGAGCAGTTGAAAAAAGCTTTTTTAACTCGTTACTTGAAACTGACCAATTTCCGATGAAATCTGGTTGTACTATCGTATTTAGAAAGCCAATTTCCTTTAATTTGAGTACAAACACGCCCATATCTGGAGCATTTTGAAAAACTCAAAAAATTTTCGTTTTTTTGAGTTTTCAAAACTCCACCAAACCTGGTCGAGTTTGTACTCAAATGAAAGGATTTTTCTTTCCAAACACAATGGTACAGGCCCAAAAGTAAAACTTTTTCAAAATTTCAAAAATCTCTCCAAAATCACCGTTTTTCAAAATTCTCCAAACATAGCCTTGTGGGTACTCAAACTAAACGTCTCCTTCACCCCAGTCACATTTATCACTTTTCTACCCATGACGCAGTTTTGGAAAAGGGATTCGCTCAATAAAACACAGCCATAATTTGTGGCACTTGTCAAGTGGAATAAATTATGTTTTATTAAAGTAACAATACTCAATGTGCAAAATAATACGCGTACGTTTGAATCGACTCAATACAATGCTGTATCATATCGTTTATTGCAATTCTCATTTCAGTGGTGCGATACCCGAAACAAAAAAAATGGAGAAAAAAATCCTGTCTTACGTTTTGCTGCACTTTGGTTCCCAGCTGAACAGAATTACAAGTGTATTGTCAACGGATTGCTTCTACGAAGGGTACACATTTTCGGTCATTACTCTTTGTCTTATTCCAGGTCAATTACATAGTCAATTATACGAAAACGCCGTTATTTTGGAGTTCGGTTGTCCAGGCTTGGCGATATGGTGGCGGATCCAGGACGCTGATGTTGTGTCGAAAAATGGTGATTTCATCGAGGACTTGAAACGATGTGCATGCTTCGATTATACTTTTCTAGGTTGATTGCCGTTAGTCTTGTGCCGCCGCTCTGTCGCACAATCTTTTCAAGAACGCTGAAAACAAGATTTCGAATTAGTTTCCTCGTCGAATCCCAAAATTGTCCCAAGCTTAAATTAGGTTCGAAGTCAAAATTTTGGCAAAACGACGTCTTGAAATTTTTCGTCAATGACAAATTTTTTTCAATTTTTTTCACCTTTTTTTCATTTTTTTCATTTTTTTCAATTTTTTCATTTTTAAAAATTTTTTTTCATTTTTTAAAATATTTTTTCAGTTTTTTAATTTTTTGTCAGTTTTTTCATTAAAAAATTTTTTTTCAGAATTTTGACTTCTGCCAGAAGAAATTTAACAGTTGAACAGAGACAGTTTGGAAGCGAAATGACATTTTTTGATAAAATGTATTGCAATTCGTTGCTAAACTATTGAAATGTAGTTCTCAGAGGTAATAAAGACGTTTTTTTGAGAATTGGGCGCTAATTTGTATTTGGCGCCCAACATGGCGACTGTCTCAACATAACCTCGCCTGTTGATGAGTCCTTCTTTTGTATGAAGAAGAAGATGGCTACGATGACTAGAAAAAATGGTTTCGTACAATTGAAATTCACCAGTTTCGAGATCGAAAAAATGTGAATCAATTAATAAAATTGATTGGTAATTGGTTTTGGAATCGAACGTTTTGTTTGCGAAATTTGCGGTATAATAGCTTATCAGCGTCCGAATCGAGCGTTTCCTGGTAATTAAGTGTTGACTCAAATCCCCAAATTCACATCTTTGCCTCCAAATAATTCAAACGAACCGCACGGACTTTTGCGATTAATCGCGAATTAATCGCATGAGACGCGAATTATTCCCTTTAGGCCCGGAATCAATTTTAATCATTTTTAATCAAATTCGAGTGGCAGACGTATTATCCAAATCTCGATTGGAAGTAAATTGACGGAAATTGGATTAAGGCTGCATGAGCCAATATCTGCGCGTACACGCAAACACCCGAAAATCATCTCGGCAGCTTTCAATTTCAACGATATTGTAATGGAATTTTTATGTTTCTTCATTTTCGTGAGATAGTTATTTTATAAAAATAATTTTGTAAAAAAAGAGCAGTTCAAAACGCTTTTTAACTCGTTACTCGAATCTAAGAGTTTTTCAGTCAAATCCGATGGTACTATCGATTTTAGAATGCTAATTTCCTTTAATTTGAGTACAAACACGGCTACTTTTGAAGCATTTTGAAAAACTCAAAAAATTTTCGAAAACTTTTTGAGTTTTTCTAAATGCTCCAAATATAGCCGTGTTTGTACTCAAATGAAAGGATTTTTTGTTCCAAACACAATGGTAAAGGCCCAAAAGTCAAATTTTCAAAAATTTTCAAAAATCCCTCAAAATGGCCGTTTTTCGAAATTCTCAAAACATAGTCTTGTGGGTACTCAAACTAAACGTCTCCCTCGTCCCAACACGATCGACCCCAATTCCCCTTAATCCCCTTCATCCCTCTTCCTAAACCTAACCAAACTTTTAGGTTATGTCCCCTAAATGTTCGCCGACGTCCAAAATCAATATCTCCGTAAATTATCACAGTTTCCCGTATCTCGAGCGTTGTTTTCGGGTGAAACGAAACGTTTCGATTGTACGAAACGCGATTACAAGTTAGTAATAGAAACAGAGAAATTCGTAGTCGAAATCGTGACAAAGAAGGCGAAGCTCGCGCGATTCTGTAGCAGAAGCGGGTTATCGATTTCAGCATCTCTGCGGCGCTGCAACGTTACGTTTCCTATAAAGTGCGACATATGAAAGCGGATAGTCAGACAGACAGACAGACACAAGCTCCACACGAATCGACAGAGAGAACCGAGGAGGAGACCTGAGAGGGAATACTCACGATTGACGAGCCGTCTGTGCCCGGCTTCTGGACTTACGACATCACCTTCTTGATGAACGCTGCAAATGACAAAAGTGGGAAGGTCAAACGATAAAGGGAGGCTCTGTGGGTCGAGACGGGAACAACGACCCTCGGCGACATTTCTGCACGTTGGGCCGGCGACGCGATCGGCGCACCGGGACGACCGATCGGAGACGGTTTATTAAGTGTGACCAGCCTAGGGTGCATTCGGAGTCACGGAGGGGGCGGGGCAAACGGAGGGGCGAGAGTCAATTTGTACATTTTTTACATTTTTTGTTTATTTTTATTTTAATTTGTATTAAATTGTATTACGAATTTTGACTTATTAAAACTGTACGAATTATTTTTTATTTTGTAAATATTATAGTAAATTTGTTAAATTTAATGAAATCTTTGTTACACTTTTGGTTATTTTTGTTGGTTTTTTATTTTACTAATTTTGTTTATATTTTTACAAAATGTTCTAACTTTTATTAAAACTGTAAATTTTTTATTTTGTAAATATTGTAGTAAATTTGTTAAATTTAACGACTTTTGGTTTTTACATTTTTCGTTATTTTTGTTTGTTTTTTTTATTTACTCATTTTTATTAAATTTTTACAAAATGTTCTAACTTTTATTAAAACTGTTTGATTTTTTTTATTTTGCAAACACTGTAGTAAATTTGTTAAATTTAACAAAATTTGGTTTTTTACATTTTCTTGTTTTTTTATATTACTCATTGTTATTACATTACGAAATATTATAACTTTTACTAAAACTGTACGATTTAAAAAAATTTTGCATCGTTGTAGTAAATTTGTTAAATTTAACAAAATTTGTTCTTGTACATTTTTGGTTTTTTTGTATGTTTTTTTTATTTTACTCATTTTTATTAAATTTTTAAGAAATATTCTAATTTGTATTAAATCTGAACGTTTTTTTAATTTGGCAAACATTGTAGTAAATTTGTTAAATTTAACAAAATTTGTTCTTTTACACTTGGTTATTTCGTTTGTTATTTTTTTCACTAATTTTTATTAAACTTTTACGAAATGATCTAACTTTTATTAAAACGGTATGATTTTTTAATTTTACAAACATTGTAGTAAATTTGTTAAATTTAACAAAATTTGTTTTTTTACATATTTGGTTATTTTTTTGTTTGTTTTTATTTTACTCATTTTTAATACATTTTTACGAAATGTTATAACGTTTGCTACAACTGTACGATTTTTCAAATTT
>JABFPB010002598.1:0-19625 GCA_022817645.1 Ceratoteleas bidentatus
ATTCCAACCGTTACATCGGTAGTCAGGGCCTGATATGGATGCCTGATGAGTTTCTGATCAGGTGATGTGGCATCCTGTTCAGGCCCTGATTTTAGCATTATCGCAATTTTTACTAAGGTGTTTGTGGTTGATATGTTTGCGAGACATTGCAACGACATGTGCGAGTATTGTGCGTTGCTCAACGAAGAGGTGCAAGTGCGTCATTTTGAAAGTGAAATGAAATCGATATATTTTCGAAGCCAATGCAGCAAATTGTTGTTTCGAGGATTAGCATTCGAATCGCGCGATTCAACGTCAAACCGGCCCGTAAATTCACGGCGAATAAGTCGTTACATAAACTTGTAATCTCTCACGATGGCGTTTGATGTTTACTTTACGAACGTCGCTTGACCACATTTTCGCAATGAAACTCATCTAGAGTATCTCGCGTTTTTTCTGTCCGTTACTTGTAGAAACAAAAATTACAGGTTTGAAATTATAGTTACCAAACATTACGCAATTCGTTAGTTTAAGATGTATATTGCATTTCGAGTAAATTGGTTCAATGCGAAGCGAGAGTTAATATGCAAAATGTTGTCATCAAATTACTTCGAGTCCTAATTTAAATCCACCGTTACCCAACTGTTCGGTAAACGTGTTCGGACCCTATTCTCACTATCGCGCATTTCAAAGTCTTCTTGCAACATTTCTCATATTTCATCTTCTATTTCCCCATGACCTTTCGATCAGCCATTTTTGGAATTTGAGAATGATTTTTTGCGCGTCCATCGACACGACGTCGAGTTAAACTCCGGGGTATCGGGCACGAAAAACAGGCTTATTAAAGCGGCTGCCGCGGCCGTTGTGTCGCCTTTTTTCCCGACGGGGTGCCTTTCGATTGAACTTTCTCCCAGCACGGGGATAACAATACTTGATTTGTACGTTCTCGAAATCTCATTATCAAATTGGCCCGTGATAAAGGGCGTCGTTCACGCGAGTCACGTCTTGGCGCGAAGTTAAAATTAGTCGTAAAAAAAACCATTTCCCGTGCGTTCGAAATCAGTCGACGAAAAAGTAGCGACAAACAAAAAATTATGAATCATGGCTGATTGACGTTTTAAGGTAGTTTCCTTATTGAGTCGCAACTGTGAGAATTTGATTAAACTTAAATTTGCTTTGCGGAGAAATTTAATGCTATGGTTGCACAAAAATTATTGACATAGGTGTAGTATCAGTGCGTTTAAATCAAACGTTAATGTCAAACATCGTGGCAGATATCACCTACGTAACAGAATTGTTTGTGCATTTAGGAAATTAAATAATAGATTGTAAAATCCCAAATTTAACTTTTCATTAAATTTTCACATTTGGGTGAAATGCTATTAATAAGTCATAAACATTGTTGAAACGTTTATAACTATAGAAAAACAATTTTGAAAAACTTGATACGAAGTGAAACGTCAGGGTTGACTATAAAATGTGTTAATATTTATTCAAATTATTCTGTTTTCGAAATTGTCTTGAAAATGCAATGTCAAAAATTGTTCTTTCATGAAATTGTTAAAATACTTTTAAACTAGTAAAATATTGTCGCATTAATATAAGCATATTTAACCTGGCACCCTAGATATACGGCCCTTCTTCAAGAAACTATCTTAAACAGTCAAACAAGGTCGATGTTTCGTGTGTTTCAAGATTCCGCTTTGAATGCGCACGTTTGTATGTTTCATTCATACGACTAATCAATGAAGCTGCTTGTCCACGATGTTTTGAGAATCATCGTATTTTCACACGATGGCCCAGCCTTTTACTTCAGTTGAAACGACCAACTGTATACACTAACCCAAATTTCGTCAACTCATTCTCGTTCCCACCCAAAAATGATTCCAATTCTCCTTCAATCGCAAGACCTCGAACGCTAACAGTACACTGTACCTCAATGTCGCAGATAAATCCAACATCGACACTCCCGGGAATCAGCGGGTGTTCGTCACCGCACAAAGCACATAAGGAAACAACGATAACGGGGCGCTGGGTGACGTAAAGGGTCAGTTACTGCAGCGATAAGCGCGGGCCGAAATTGGTGGCGCGCGTCGCGTGAAAAAGCGGTCTTCGCGGGCTGAGCAACAGGTAGACTGACTGCAGCGGCGGCGGCTCGGGCTGAGGAGGATCGAGAGGATCGACGAGAGAGAGAGAGGAGGAGGAGGAGGGGGGAACGAGATTGGTGACTGGGCGCGCGGTACGGATGAATCCGTATAGCTTGGAATATGCCGAGTATGCTAAGGCGGCGCTCACACCTGATTCACAACTTTCCACAGTAAAAAGTATTCTATGAAACAAATGAAAACGCATTCAATAATATCCTATGTAAACATTCTAGAATTCCAGTACATTTTACTGGTATCATATACACTCTTAAAAAATAATGTTGGATCAAAGGAATTCTTTTTGTTCAATAGGATTACCGATTTGATGTTCGCTAAAAGTAGTATATTTCATACCAAGGGCGCAAAATAGGTTTTTTCATTCGGGGTGCGAACGATATTTCTTTCTTATCTGCAGAAGAAATTAACTTTTTGGGTGTGTAGAAGGAGCAAGTTTTTTCATCTCCGCCCGAGAGCGGTAATGAACATGCGGAAAAGTGGCTCCCGGACGCAAAATAAGATTTTGCGAACACGAAAAAGTTCGTTTTTTGTACAGGTTGAATGAAAAGAAATTTTTTATTTAAAAAGACATCCAAAAATTTGTGGATGACCTTTTCAACCAAATTTCATTTTATCTCAAAACGAAGCATTTTCATGCGAAAGGATTCGACTTCATTCAAAAGGGTAAGAATGAAACGAATGCAAGATTTTTTCTGGGGGGGGGGAAGAGGAGGAAGAATATTTATTTCACTGTAATTATCGCGACTTATTTTATTCTATTTGAACAAAATTGTTATATTTTCGAAGAAGATACTTGATATGATAAATTTGCATGTCTGAGAAAAGTTTTTCGAAGTTATATTAATTTTGAATTGAATCATAGAATTGAATGATACGATATGTCAGTATTACTAAATGATATAGTAAAATGTACATCTTTTCTGAGTGCACTATCTGCGTGTAATTACAATAATTAGTCGAGTGCAGCAAAAGCGATTAATGGATTGCTGACTGACGGATGTACTGGAGGGATAAGGGGTTACTTTTAGGTTGAGCAAGTATGCAAATAAGGTGTCGACTGATTTTGAAGTAATTGTAGAGGAATTGCACATTGGGTTTGATAGGTCAGGTTTTGGGAGCGTAAGTGGTGGGTGAGTTAAGGGAGGTAGGTGTTGGAAGAAGTGTTTGTGCTGAGGTATTTTTCGGGGGAAATTAGGAGTCAGGTGTGAGCGGCCATAAAACGTTGTATGTAGTTTGCATGAATTGTAATTATGATTTCGGAGTAATTTATGCACAGTTGAGGTTTGAATTTTAAGAGTGTTACGGTTGGGTATAATTAGAAGGCTGAGGGTTTCGAGCTTATGTAGATTGTGGGCAGACTTGCGAGAAATTGCAATGTGAATTTCGGAGGACCTTTATAGCGTCCAATTAAAAACAATTTGAAATCGCGAAATTGGTGATGCAGCTGATAACAGTACGTGCATATTTTTAAACTCGTATGGTGAGAATTGATTAGAGTCACTTTTAACGTAATGTGTTATATTAGTCGAGGTATTATAAGACAGTCGTATTTATATCTTAGCACTTTCCCAAAACGGTCTTATTAAATGAACGAGTTAAATATATATCATCCAAATTAATATTATCATTATTTGTCACTCGTTCCATTCACACGCATCGCTTATACATATCTGATTTGAAACCCACATTAAGTAATAGTGTCATTCATTTATTTTACTTTCATTGAAACCAAAACCATTTCTCATCATAGCCTGATGTTTTAATGTTATAATGTAACTTTTTTTCACCGTATCGAACAAATCACACATTTAATGTTTCAACCTCCATGCTACAACATGAAAGCTATTGCACTTATTATGAATTCTTTTTGCGCTAAAATCGACGAAAACGAGAGTAAAGCTAACGCATGCATCATCGCGAGTAATTGTGAACGCAGCCACGGCGTTCAAGGTGGGGATCTCAATCATCGCAATGAATTACAACGAGCCGCAGTCACTGGGAAATGCGTGAGTCAGCGAGCCGCACCAAGCCGCGCACACGTCACTCCGATAGAAGTTTCTTCTGTTCGCTGGAAACGCTGTTAGACGCCAGCGTCCCGCGAGACAACAGAACTTTGTGTCGCCCTCGACGCTCGATTCACGCGTCCACGTGCCGAGTTTTGCGACAAAAACCAATTCTTCGGCCAACAAATGCGCAGCCAGGATCAAACGATCGGAACGGTGACTCACACTTTCGGCGTTAGATCAATTTTTGCGATTCGACCGTTAGTGCGGTGCCGATCTCGATTAATCATCCTGCAGATTTTCCTTGAATTTCGACCAGCCACGATACCGGGAAAATGAGGATAAATTAGATGAAGAAAGGAGAACCCGGGAGGTATCAAACCTCCTGCGAAGATTTCGGCGGTATTTTCAAACGGACCACTGACTGGAATTCCTTGACATTTTTGACATTCTTTTACATTCTATTGTAAAAATCATCAAAACTAATCTCGATGTATTATCGCGAAATCTATTATCATCTTGTTTAAATAAAATAAAATATGTATAAAATTAGAATGCATTTATTTTAACCAAAAAGAGAAGTCGCAAATTATTATATTACATTGCATGGATACAAAAATGTGAATTGTAATGATATTTCTCATGAATTTGCAAATTACTTGCTTTAGTACCAAGTAATGGAAAATGTAAAATTATTAACCCATTACTCTCAGTTATATTAACACAGTAATTTGACTAAATCACATGCTATTTATAAACCTATGTTGTAAATGAATGTACTTGCTTTTATTTAAATACTACAAATATTTTGCATCAATAAAAGAAATTGCTATGCTACTGAATAATGGGCTATGTTTATATCTGGTCTTAACATAACAATTTAGAAAGAATTTTTTTCTGTCTTAGTTGAATACTTTGTAAACACTGAATTCTTCGATGTTACACTTCGTAGTACTAGGGCAATAATTTACTGCAAGTCTCGCAGTTTGTTTAACATTTTGTAAATGTACAGAGAAAGTTTGCGGTGCCTTGTCATAATTCTTGGAATTGACGTTTTTGTGTGCAATTTTTTCGGACGCGATTTAGTACTGTGTAAACTTTTTGATCCGCGATGTTGTACTTCGTAAGAACTCGGGCAATAATTTATTGCGAATCCGAAAATTCACGTGTTTAACATTTTTAAAATAACTCGCCGCACCCTTTGTCCCTTCGGCTCCGTCCTGTTTTCTTTTTCTCTTCCTTTCCGCGACTCGGCGCGCAGCGAATTTATGCGTCACGCGCGGGGCGAGTTTGTTTTCGTTCGCCCGCGTCGACCAAAGCGACCAAAAAGCCGCTATTTTCGTTGCGGCGCGAACAAAAAAGTATTTATTTGCGCGATAAAATGTTGTTTAATACGGCGGCACGTGCGCGCGAACGTTCATCAAGACTTCCTTTTCGCAGTCATATTAATTTTTCACCACGATTTTTCGGCACATTTCTCACGACCGCATCTTCTTTATTCCGACACATTTTGCCTATAATTCCTGACTAATAGCCTGCAGTTACTTTGTCCCACGAACCGATGTCGGATCGAATGAAGTATTAATTATTAACATTCTCAAACAATCATCTGAAAACCCGTTACCAAAATTATAGTCAACCGATCGCCTATCACAAAAGCCCATCTATTTTCTAGAGCAATCACCAATTTTTCACCGATCAGACTCAGAATCGGGTTACGTCAACCTTAAAATCCAATTAGCATCCGTAGCGACGCACACCTATTCATTTTGTACCGAATGAGGTTATGACAAGAAAAATCAGGTGACCTGAATTGAAAATGTTCTTGCGTCGAATGGATTACTATCTGTACAAAAATGCGAATTCGTCAACGAAACTCCTCCGCAAAACCGTTACATTTTTGCGACCCCTCCCCGTGTCGCAAAACCAGTCCCCCACGGTTCTGATCCGGCGCGCGTCCTCTTCGTGGCAGGTCGATTAATTAGCCGGGCGATCCCGTGCCAAAAATGCGCGCGACACGTCGCTTTCACCGCGCGGAATGTCCAATTCAGATTACACGGCCATAAACAGCGCCCGCGCGTTAATATCGTCGGGATCTGCCAGTGAAAGTGTTAATGTCATCTAGATTCCGCGCTTATCTCAGGGTCACGTTATATCATAACGGGCCCGCGTTTTTATCGGCATTATCGCGACTGTGTTTCGGTGGGGCCGACGAATTACTGCAAAACCGGCCATTAATTAACGAATTTCGATAAGCTCCGCCGGCAGGTGAACTTAATTGGCCGGCAGCTCGATGTATTATGTTTTCGATAGCGCGAGAAACAAATAGTGTACAATGGGTAAATGATTTGACCTAGCCTACACCTGCATTTGGGATCAGTTCTAATTAATATACACTTGGTAGATTTCTTGTTGTAGAATTATTCCCAAAGGAGTCCAACAACTGAGTTGAGTTATCAGCTTGCTATTTAAAACCAAACCAAATCCACATTTTTTTTTATTGCATAAGGTGCACACAATAACTTTTGATGCAAGGGCATGCTCTTGCAACTCGAACTACAAATAGTTTATATTATATGTTTAATTTTGTTTCTTAAACTACTTTTTTATAAACACATACCAAACAATCATTTTTTTAGCACTTTTTACGACTTACTGAAAACAGACCAAAATAAAATTTACACTTGCCAGCCCCCTTAAGAGTTAAAACCATCGTATTATTATCGTCGATCAGATGTTTCGCAAAAAGGAAATGAAACTTCTGTCTGGCTTATTTTTTCGTTTATACGGCCGAGCTGCCGCGACTCGTCATTGACCGTAAAAGCGCGCCAATGACACCTGTCGTAAAAGGCGATTCGCGCGGACAATGGCGAACCGCGAGCGATTGCGCGATTTATTTTGTTCGCGGGCATAACTGTTCGCGTGGCGACGTACGTAACGAGATGCACTGGCGGCGAGTAGCCGGCGACGACACACTTCTGCCGCTTCGAGGTCACCGATTGTACGGCAAACGCATTTTTCCGAAGCGCCGCGGTTCTCGCGGATGAATTATAGAAGATCGGTGTGTGTCGGAACAATGACAATAACGGTGCCGCGGCTACGAAAAAGAAAGGAAGAGAAAAGTACGGCGCGGGGAAGAGGGGGTGAAATGAATTTTACATTCCGCCGGGGCATATATTACGGTTTCTAATACGTGGGCTCGGGATGACGGGCGGCCGCGAGAGGCTCAAAAAATGGGCGATTCAATTTACGATGATTCGCTTATTATTCGGGCTAGGAAATGTGAGAGGAATCGGCACGCTCGTATGTTAATCGGTGAATAATGATCGGGCTAATGAAAGTGCCGGTAAAAGTGGACGATACTGATTGGGATCGTTTGTGTCGAATTAATTGAATTAAAGTGTCCGAGGTAAAAAAGTGGAGAAAAAAGAACGAAAAGAAAAGGAAAAGGCGAGAGAGAAAAATGTGACCGGTAGCCGATTTTTGGCGCCTCTTTATGTAAGTGACCACTTGGCTCCGGGCGACGAATCGTAATTTATCATAAATCCGGTCCAGCGCCACTTTCCGCGATTTGCAGACTCGAGTCGAGTAATTAATCAATTATAAACGTGCCGAAGGTGCAGTTAATTGAATCGAATTCATTTTCAACGACTACGCTTTTCTACATATCGCAGATGCATCCGCATTGAGACAAATATCTCATAAAGATTTGCTTCACTTGATCATAGCTTACGTAGATTGTATTGTACAGTGTTATCTTTGAAACGCACAGGTGTAACTTCGAAGAACTTTTCCTATGTGATATAGGAAATATCACATAGGAAAACTTTTCCTATGTAACATAGAAAAAATAATTTACCCTATAACTTTTAAAATTTATCCTAACCTGATTTTAAATCAGGTAACTACTTTTCCAACCGAGTGAACATTTCTACTGGACTATTCATTCAGTGAAATGTCTCGTCCAGATAGCAGTTCCTTATGGGTATAAACCGTAAAAAGGACTATTAATGGAATATTTTGAATAGTTTTCCTGCGTTTGTGAGGCTGTACTTTCTGATGCAGTAAATTTCAGCTAATTTCAAATAAAATTTGTTAGAATGTATTGCTGCATTTAATCACTCTCTCCTCGGAATACTTGAACTAAGAAAACAAGATATTATGTTAATTAAAGTAATTCCGATGCTAGATTGTGGTTAAGGAAATTAATACGTTACTATTCCTACGTCATAAGTAATTATTTGCATTGACTAAATCATATAGTTAGTTTTTATTCAATAAAACAATTTGTCGTATGAAATAAATGCACGATATTATTTATTAATTCTTAAAAGTATAGATTTGGAATAAAACGACGAATTTCTGCCTAAAAGGAATCATTTTGGGAGAAAATAAATCCTTTTTATTGAAAATGAATCGTTTTGTGACAAAAGGAATCTTTTTCATTCAATACGATTTCCAAATGATTTTTCTCAGTCTATTACACAAATAATGTTCTAAATACGAGTTTTTTGTCATAAACTGGAATAAAAAATTCACAATTCATCAATTTCAGTATAGTAACTAATTAAAAACGAATCGGTTGATATTTAAATTAACGGTCTAATAACAAATGAATCACGATAGGTAAATTAAATCGAAAGTAGTTAAAGAAATATCGGTCAAATGTAATTGAGCGTTAGGAAAAAACTCTCATACTTTTCTCCAATTAAATTCATTAGTATTGCTACTAAAACTTTTTATGTATGTAAGGAATACAAATCTAAATTTTAAATAAATAAAAAAATATTACGTCTATGCTTTTGTTATATAAACTATTTAAAAAGACCAAAATACCTTAACAAGTACTACGACCAACTCTTATTAGATTTGTTACCGAGCACATATTCTCCCGATATGTAACAGAATATAAATAATTTTAATGAAATTGAAAATATACTTAAAATAATGCATATAAAGTTAGCATGACGACTATAACATAAACAAACCATTTTCGTTGGATAACTTTGTTTCTTAAACATATTAATAAACAATAACTTTTGCCTCTAACTCTTAAACTTATAATATTGTGGCTTAAAATTTAATTCACCTGCAGACAATCAACTGTAAAATATACATGTAGATTTTTCGAAATGTCGATTTTTAAAGAAATTATCAATTTTATCTAAAAAAATGAGATTCTCACCGTAACTGCCGTATGAATCGTTTTAGAGACTTCGTCACATCAAATTTGCCAACATTTACAATTCGACTATAAAGTGTCCTTAATTTATGTTCTTTTTCCATCGTCATACCCAACATCAACGAATCATAGAAACATATTTTCGTCTCCAAACAATATTTTTGCACAAATGCATACAAATATTAACATTTACAAAACATTGGCAAATTACAACTAATTTCTTTGAACACCTAAAAATATTCTTTTTCGCATAAAACGTACGCTTTTGGCACAGAAAGAATAAAGTCGTAAGAAAAGAAGTCCTTTTGTTTCAACAAAGATAATCCTTTCCGGCGAAAATAACTCTACTTGATCGAAAGCGATTTGCAAATAATTTTTGTCAGTGTGAAAAACAGCGAGCCGCTTTCGGCGCCGAGGGCGGCCGACGGACGAGAAAAGGTGGAAAAAGGTGGAAAAAGTGGCGCCGCGGGTCCGCGGCCGGAGCGGACAATGAAAGATAAACAAACGGGAGGAGCGCAAACAAATGCGCGCGGCGCCGCGGGGCGTCTCATCTCCTCTCTCGGATGTCGTGGCCTGTGAGCGTTTTTGTTCGCCGGCGACGGCGCCGCGCACCGAGAGATCCCCGCGAGATCAAGTGCCGCGCGTCCGGGATACCGGTTCTCTCCCCCTCCCCCTGCCCCTGTCCGCTCCCACTCGGTCGGAAACCGCGCCGCGAGATCCACGACCGCGATCCGACCTTATAACCGGCAGCGCGGCCCACGATCGTTCCGATTTAACGCGCCGCCACGATTAACCGGGCCGCGCGCCATTTTTGTTTACATTGCGGTCCCGGCCGCGGAATCGAATTTCGTGATCGCGTTCATCGCGATGCGATACCTGTCCGCGATACGGAAATTGTTCGGGCGCGCGCGATCGCGATCCCAGGCGCCGAGACGGGCTCCGGTTATCGCGCGACGTCGAGGCCGCGGGCAAACGAAACCCCCGCTCGCTCTTTTCGACACTTTTTCCGTTCACGTGGGAAAAGCAGGTTTTCGCTTTTTTGCATCGCTAATTGCATTAAAAATATATGTTAAACTAACATATACAAGTTATTTTATTTATATAAATATAAAGAAATTTATATATTAATTTATATATTGTTTTCATAGTTTAATTAGGTTTATTCATTGTACTTGGTGCATTTATGTATTTTTGTATTGTTTTAAAATTGTATTAGAATCAATATTTGGGGTGGAAAATATCTGAATTTGATAACAAATATCTTTGTTTAGGGATCTAGTTCTAGGATGTGAGAATTGCAGATGTCGAAATAGGACCTTCACTAAGATATCTTTTATATGATATTTTAGTGATTTAGCATAGTTTAGTTTCTAATACATTTAGCAGCAGATGTTTGGAATATCATTTATTGTACGGTAGTTTGTTATAATTATTGATTTTGCTATGTGAACTACGATTACCGTTCTTATGTTAAATTATTCTATAACTGTCAAAACAAAATCAAAAGATTGATTTATGTAAATAATACATATATCAATCTTTATAACCAAAGATATAGATAACTTTTATAATATTAAGCTACCTCGAAAAATCTGTCACGATGACACATTTTTTATTGGACTAACATATATTATACGGTGTGTTAATTGTAAAAATCTCTTGTCGTCGCAAACAGATTCTTTCCGTTAGAACGTGATCTTAAATTTTATAGTCCGTTTTAATTTATATTACTTTTCGTATATTAAACATATGTTACAATGACATTTATATTTTATTATGCATATAATATACATATAATAAATATTTATGCTTTTAAGGTTGGATGATCTTTGGAATTTTGTGAAAATAGTATTGTAACTACGAAAGTGAAGGTGCTTTTCTAATATCATTACAATTGAAAGCATTCAGATAATAATAATGTAAATTTGGATTTCTATACCGAAACATGTTGCAAGTAACGATTTTTAATAAGCATCGTTTTAAACGAAGAAAAAAATCAAGCTGATTGTTAGATAGGAATGAAAGTGATACGTCTGAAATTTTCATGGAGAAACGTAACTTTCTTACTCGCTTTTACAGGGATGTATAATGTCCTCATGGATAAAAAGTGCAATAAAAAATTAGTATTTAAACAGTAACATTGACTGGGATATTAAAAGTCAAAGAAGAATTCTGTTGAAAAAAGACAAATTTATTGTACATACCAGTAAAATATCTCCACTGGTTTTAATACCCCAGCATTGCTGCTTAAACGATATTTTTAAAGCTGCTTTTACCCTAACTGCACGTACCCAAAGTCATTATTGTCCGCTTTAAATTACTGACGGGGGAACTGAAATCATGCGTTTGCACATCAAAATCTTCTGCCATTCCTCGCACGTAATGTTAGTACAATACAAGCTGTTCCGTCGCAAACTTGATTTTCCGAAAATTTAGAATCGTTCGTCCAATCTAGACGCATGTAAATTTCAATAATAACAAGCATAAATTAGAAATGCTTGTTATTATTGTAATTTGAACCTAGTAACTTAGCGCCGATGGATATCTGCACTAATCAACTCAGAGTCATGATTGGCTCATTATTTCCCATGAATAATCATCAATTTTTTATCCAGCAGATAACAATTGCCCGCACCACTTGATCCACGTTTTCACGTACTCCGGCGAAGCCGTCCCTTTCCATTACAGCGCACAAAAAATACCGCTTGGTGCCGCGGCTTATCGACGCAGCATCAACTAATTACTACCAGCTCAGCAATTATTGGCAGCAAGCGTTTTCCAACATTGTAGAAAGTCCGATAGCATCGTACGAAATGGAAACCGAACTTACGTGAATCACGCGATAAACCCGGCGCTCACAGATGGCGCCCTGCGCATCCGATTGATAACCCTGATCTTGACGTCTCGGTTTCTACTCGAATTTGTGCCGGTGAATTAAAGCGTCCGCGAATCGCGCTAATCGCTTACCATCCCATAATCAATTTCGACTCGTCCGCAACTTTCCACGGCGCAACGCGGTGAATAAATTGAGCGGATCGCCCGACGCGGACCTATCCCATAAACAATTGCGATTTTACAACGAACCCCTCATATCACCGGCGATGCTGAATTTACCGCGCCCAGCAGCTCGTAATTCGCGTAGAAAGTAATCCCCGCGAACCCTATCTAATCGCACGGTTTGACGTTAAAATATAATTGTTGACTTTACGACGTGACTCGGGGCCGAGCCGGCGGATCCGCGTGTGTTCGACATCGGCGCCGGACCGCGCTTGCGCTCCGCAATCGCGTTCAAGCGCCGAAAGATCGGCCGCGATAAGCGATCCAGTTCAGGCGACGACGATTCGGTTCGATTCCCACGGAGAAATTTTGTGGTCGCCGGGAGAGGCCAAATCCATAAAGTTAGCATCCCCAGTTTGTCAAAAATTAAGATGAATTATCTCACAGTTATGAGCTACCTATGACATTTGTAGCGGCAATTATAATTTTTGAGCTACGATTCAAACAAGCGAAAACCAATGTATATCTTAGGGGTGCTCAGTTTATCTGACAAAAAATTTTTTTGCGCGACAAAAAAATTTTTTTGTTACTACGTTTCCATCTGTCCATTTTTGCTAAAACGTCGTTATTCGGCGAGACGTTACGAAACAAACAGCCGAACGAAAAAGAAACGGGGCTGCGGGAGAATTTGCAAACATATCTTCGGCGTCTTCGCGAAAGCGTGCGTGCGGAAACGCCCGGCCGGTTTGTTTCGCAAATGAAACGCGTTTCGCAACAAAAGGTTAGCGCGAAATCAAGTTGTACGAAATGTGTAAATAATTGGCGGCGGAGTGTCAAGCGGATAATCGAGCATCGACAGTCGGAATGAACTGACGGGCGAACATGTTTATCTGATTGCGGCGCGGAAATTGCAGCCGACTTGCGCGAGCCAAAGGATCCCGTGCAATTTGATAGCGGGGTTACGTGAAAAGGCTCGTGCGAGCGCGCGGAAACTCTCTCCGATAGCGCCCGGGACAGATGAAAGTGATCCCTTGCGTGCGTGCGATTCGCTACGCGAAATGCGCTTCCTCATTTATGAAATACGGCCCCGCGGAATTACCTGTCAGATACTTTTCGAGTCTTTCAGTGTGTCGTTCGATGACTTTTTAGTAACGATGCAAAAGTATCAAACCAGTATTTTCGTATATCACAGTATACATTGTATTGAACCGTATATTATTTCAGTTTTAATACTTAGACATTGATGTCTGTTTTTATTTAATAATTGCAAATTGTTCTTAAAATATTGTGAACAATTTTAATACTTAAATACAGAAAAAATTGATTTATTTGTATTAAACCTTATTTGAAAATCCTTTGCAAGACTCTTAACTTCATTGAATAATGAAAAATTCATATTTTCCTTCCAGTACATGACTCATATGAACAACATTGATGGATAATTTATATTTCACAATGTGTAATGGAAATGTACAGTTACGTGTCCATAATAAATCTACGATCTCTACTCATTCAATTCATTTGTACAAAAGACTAATGATCCACTCCCACTAAGTGCTTAATTATAAACCAATTATAAATCAGTCGCCCGATTAATTTGCAATTACCATAATGCATTTACGTAATACACGGAATCTTAACCATACACATGATCTGTGAATGAATTATGGACCACACATTTAATCAAGCTTCTAAACCAATCTGACCTTTCAACCCATAGCAAAAAGTCGCAGATAACAAACGATTCACGACAGTCGCGATTTCAGCTGACCAAATCCGTCGACTGTTTCCCACTAATCATTAACAAATAATCACGACCATAAACGATTGCTACGCGTATAAAGGCGCTCCGATCATTCGCGATAGTACGTTTTCTCTGAATAAACTTGTACAAAGAAAGACACGCGAGGCGTTAAATATAATACCGCGTCGTTCGTGAGATAATGACTTAATTGCACAGAAATATACAAATGCCATTAACGTAACGTCATTAATCGGCGCGGTGATATCGGCGCGGGCGATCGAACTTTAATTGTTTGCAAACAACGCGCGGTAACGGCGTTCGGCTTGACGCAATGGGGCATTAAAATAAACACACTTCCTACGAAATCAGGCCGTGTTTCAGTTCCGCGCGATATAAAGATTGTGTGTTCGCGTTATGTATTAGAAAGTACGTTTTATCGCGCGCATGTGGGCGATAGAAATAATACGTATCACCGTTGAACGCATTATAAAACGATTTTTGTAGTAGTTCGTGGTTTCCCAACCCCGATGCAACGTGCGTTTTGACAAAATCATTGCGAAACCGCGCAATTGCGCATTGCAATTAACAGTCACGTTGTCGCTCGTCACCGTCCGGAGACGGTGACTTCCATTTGTTTTTCCACTTTTTCTCCGTTTCAGTATCGATTGAGATTAATTGCCGATTTCCTAATGTTACAACATTGGTATATTGGTTCGTTACAAATAGCAGAAGAAGATTGTAAAAACGTTGGTATATTAACATGTAATGATCGTTTCATAAGCTTTAATAAATCTGTACGTGGAGTGAACGAATATTTTACTTTTTAAGGACATAGACATTCGTTTGGTGCGAGGGAAGAAGGTCACAGAATATTACATTGTTAAAAATAAAGCGAGTTTGCCGGCAGAGTGTAAGGTGTAAACCAAAAAAGTGTAGAAAATTTACACTTTTAAAGAGTGATTTGTATACACCCACAGTGTGTACAAGTAAATTGAGAGTTATGAAAATATGTTACACCCTGCGGTATAACGAAACAAATCAATGGCATAATTGATCATTGAACCAAACTCGATAAAATTCGTCCTCGATTTGTCCCAAATCAATCAATTTAATAATTTAGTCTACATTTCAGTCGAATTTCAAAAACAATCTACAAAAACTTCAAACAAATAATAGCAATCAAACTATTTGTCACTTTTCTATTTGAATCTCAATTTTAAGTTGTAAGTAATTGCATTTTCATTCCACTTGATAATTGACAATTAATACTTTGTCGGAAAATTTGTTACGAATATCGTATCAGCGCTAATCTGTTATTATTCGCGATAAATCGCCAGCGGGTATGTATTATTAATGCCCATTATTCGTAAATTTGTCATTACTCGAATCCGTAATGACCGTTGCTTCGGTCATTATGATCCGCGGCGCTACCGCGCAACTGAATAATACATTCCAAAAAGGCACGAGGGTAACGATTCGAGCAACGGCTACTGGAAATCGAAGTGGAAAAGGTCGATGTTGCGGGGAGTCTGCGGAGATTAAATTTAGCAGTACGGATATAATTATCTTATAATGGGACGCGGGAGAGCACGAAATCGAGGCCTTACCGTTCACTTGTGCACGAGCGCTGCCTCGACGACGCCGACGAACGAATGGACTTGCACTGCTTAAAGTGCAAACTATTTTTTTATTCAATTTTTCAATTTTTCTTATTTTTGAGACACGTGCTATGTCAACTTTGTGCTATTTCCGCGAAGCTCGCATTCGTCTGCGATCCGTAACAATAAATTCGCATTCCCAAGAAATATCAAAGACATTCCATTTGGCTAACACACGCTTTTAGTTACAGTCAGCAGGAAAACCCGTGAAAAAACGATCCCGTTTATTCTTCGCGAGAGACCGTATAATGGATTCGAACGTTCCGACGTTCCAGAAGCTTGAATTTTATATATCACTTTTTTGCGTGATGATGGAAATTATATGTTTCAAAACAGAGGACTATTTCCTTTTCCACGCCAAAATAAAATCTGAATGATTGGATTCATCTGGTCCACAGATTGTCTTTGAATGAGCCCGTGTTGAAATTCATTCTGTGTTTATTTCTGTAAATGAAAATCTGGGAAAGCATATCCTTTTAGATTTTCATTTTCGTACACTTGAGATAAATAAAGTAAAGAAAATTAATAATAGGATGTAGTGTATGTTTGCATCGAAACTACAGCAGGTATTAAATTACCAGAATTAATATCACGCAGAAAAAACTGCACCTTTTTCCGAACTTTTAGGCAATCAAAATAAAAAAACAGCACTGGAGAATACTGTTAATCTATTTAGAATAATGTTTCATATAATCAGGAAATGTAGCAGTTTCGACCTTTGTCCGAAATAGTTTCGTAATTGTTGTCATTAAATATTTGTCAAGTGATTGTTAAATGATATTAATGTGACATCTTTCATATAAATTAACGACCACAAATAATTACGCTTACACAGTAACGTACTGTCAAACGACTTGTCTCGAATGGCGCTACTATTTCACATTTAAATTTGTATATCGCAGTTTGTAAGATTTTTTGCTGTATTATACCATGCTAAGGTTTTGCAAACTTCTTCATACTCTGGAAAAAGTCTCCGTAGAATTCCAGCGCTGTTATGTGGATTCTAGAACCTGTTCTGCTGTGTTCCACTACAAATGGGTCTGTAGTGGAACACAGCTCTTCATACATTCTAATTTAAACATAAACATATGCCAGTGTAAATTCGTAGTCAGTCTGTGACTTTTGGAAAATACATGACTATACATACAAAATGAAAAGTTACATTAACTGGCCATTTTTTAGAAAAGTTTAACCATATGGCAATGCCAATTAAGATATTGTTCCAGCCAGACCCGGACTTTTTCAATCAACAACTTACAAATTAAGAAGTTCTATTTCAAATTTGGTTTCGAATTGTGATGGTTTTTTATAATCGGATTTTTTTCTGACTTTCTCGTATTCTGAAGTTTTTCCAGACTCTCAACTGGATTCTTGAACGCAAACATTAAAAGTTTAAAACTGTCTGAAACAGTGTTAATATTGGGACCTTTCAGTTTTTATTTCACACTTTTAAACCAGTCTTCTTCAAACATTTTCAGACTTTCTATTTCTACAAAGGAATAAATGTATACATATTTCAAATATATATGAAAAACGACAAAAAATGTCTAGTTTTGCTGGCAAAATGATGACAAAGTGATGAAAGAAAAACGAAGAAAGAAAGTCGTAATTCGTAAAAGACTTAAATCCGAATGCAAATATTCTACGAACTCGATGTATCAGTGCATATTTGTGCGCATAAGTTTCACTTTTGGTGCGAACACGCGCGTGATCCGAAACGTGCCTCGCAACGAGTGAATAAGCGCGGCCGTCAAAACAATATTGGCCGGCGATACTGGGTTATTGTGACAAAACATCGATAAAAAGCGGCGATCGCGAAAGGAAGATTAAGCCGCGCCGATGGCGGTTTCGGTCGGTGGCTCGCAGGAATGCTGTCCATAATCTAATTGTACTTGCACGTGTGCCTTGGCCTGTCAGCGGAGCCCGCGATTGCCACTCATTAACCCGGTTACGGGCCTGACAGCCCGGCATAATTCAAATTTTCCCGCCCAAATTGTTAATTGAAACGTTCCAGTTTGTCGTCGCGCGGCGCCATCGATCAACGTGACTCGGTACCAGGCGTTTCGTTTCAGGATTAATGAACGTTTCATAACCGAACAACGTGAGCGCCAGACAAACACGCGAGCGACAAATTTTAATTGCTCGATTCGTTCAGGCGTTCAATGGCGCCGTGCGCAGACAAAGAGCGCTACGCCGCAAACGCAGACGAATCGGCGTAATTTTTCATTTTCTGCGCATCGAGGGCCGCGGCTTTGTTTTCGCACAATGGCTACGCGATCTCGCGCGTTATCGCCGCGCGAACGTAGACGAGTCGCCGGCCTAAAGATAAAGCAGCACAGTGAATCAGACGATGAAAGCCGAGGTTCTAGATGAATCAGAAAATTGTTACAATAATAGCACTAAGTCGAGAACGATGTCGATTTCGTAATCCAATATTTGCCAGCGCCTCGATTCATGGGGAACTCTGATATCGATTGGAAAAAGTGTCACGATCAAGTTTACACGGTGCCGTTTTTAAGCAATGGAAATCTGTAACACTGAAGTGATTTTAAGAATTGTTTTTTTTTCATTCTATTCGTTTCAATTCATAAGAATGATATTCCTTAAGAATAGAAACTGTTTTTCAACCAATTTAATACAGATTTTTAATACCGCATCAGGCAAACAAGTTATCATTTTTCTACGAAAATGCTCAAAAGGAGAGTAAAATAAGACATTTTTTTGCAGGCAATTGTGGAAACAATTGATAAAATTGTTAATAATAAAAAAACAAATCTAACCAACAGAATTGTTATTAAATAAACTGAAAAAATGTATGGTTGGCACTAGTATACACATGGTTGTCATAAAAATACAATATGGCTGATTGTGCACAACGATACCTTTAGGTTACGCCAAACAAATGTATAGTTGCCCCAAACATACATATGGTTGTCCCAAGCAAATGTATGTTTGCATCAACCATACTGGCTGTAATAATACAAGTATATTGCTGCTACCATCGAGTCAGTTTTTTCAGTGTACCGAAGATTGCAAGACTCAGTATATGTAAATCGGCTGAAAATAGCAGTACCAAAGACATCCTGCAGTTCAGGAAGTGTAAAAATAAATGGCGTCAAAGTTTTACTTATTTTTTCAAACCGTATTTCAATACACCTAGAAAGTTTAATATATAATGTTTGCTAACTTATCATATTACAAAAATAGGTTTCATCGCGTATAAACACAGTAAAAATACACGGAAAAATCTTGGGAGAAAAGTTCTCCCAAATAACAGGTTAACTGTTCACTAATTTGTGGATGAGCGGTTCCACCTGTCAGTGGGTGAACGGTTTACCGACAGTGGGTCAACTGTTCGCTCAAAGTGGGTGAAAAAGTCACCCACTTTGGGCGATATGTTCACCCAAATTGGGTGAACGGTTGCCCGCAGACCGGGAGAACGGTTCACCCGACAAAAAAGGAGCTGTTCGCCCACGTTTTTTTCCGTGTACACAGTTTGAAGTTACGGTGTGAGTTTAAGAGTAACGGAGTGAAAATTCACTCACGCGAAATCATTATCTGCTGCGCATCTCTCGTAGAAACAAAAAGTCTGAAATGTCTGATAAAGATTGAAAAATGTCTGAAAAAGTCTGAAAGGTTCCAATTTTGACACCGTTTCAGACCTATTCAGACTTTTTCAGAGAATTTCAGACTTAAATTTACGAGTCCATAATTCTCTGAAAAACTTTCTGAAAAGTCCCCAAGTAGAAATGTCCAGAGTTGAACAAATGGCCCGACTCTGGCACTATACTGACTACCAGACTACGGTAACCAGCCATGACCCAGTAATGTTCCGAATGTGATTACCAATAAAAACAGTTGTATATCAGAGTAACACCAGCTTTGTAAATGTTGTAA
>JABFPB010002599.1:0-19597 GCA_022817645.1 Ceratoteleas bidentatus
GTTATCATCACAGCGGCGGTTGTCTGTATTTAGAGGCCCGCCGAGCGCAAATCCTGTTATTGCCCGTGGCCCTTCAAATATACATATCATAAAACAATTAACAATTCAATACATTTAAAAAGAGACCTTACATGTGCCTATTCTATAAACTCGTTTAGAAGCAATTTGGTGTTTATTTCATTCAAGTTTTGGTGTCCTTATTATTGGTCTAAGAATTATAAATTTCCTTTTTTTCAGTGTTATCTACTAAATTAACACACGCTTGCAAACAAATCAATTTTTCGCCTTTATTGCAAAACTCATGAAACCTGAATTCAGTTTAACCTAAAAACTGAACAACGATTTTGAACTTGTGACTTTCTCCAGCTCTCCTTACCACACACCAGCATGCTTCGCGACACTTTTTCGCCAATGTCATCCGAAAATGATTAATCGCCGTCATCACGTTGGATAAGGTAAAACAACCGGAGCCGTCAGGTTCCAGCGTAATATCAATCATGCAACAGTTAACTCACGCATTCGAAGAAATCAGCGCTAGGGGGTTGTTCGAGTTGGGTGGTAGGAAGGACAGCGCTATTTCGCACACGACAACAACAACTGGTTGAATTCATCCGGTTCGGGATGCCGAGACGGTAATAAATTATCAAGCTGAGGAACATTCAGTCAGGACTCTTAGTCACGTGGCATGTTACTAATGATTTAACGACTCCGCGGCACGCAAGGGGCGTGTAGCCGAACCGTTTTAAGGGCGATTCGTAAATTGAGTTGTTACCTGGCAACTTACGAGAGCGCCGCCCTACTCGGCAATTTATGCAAAAGCGACGAAAAAGTCGCTCACCTGTAAATTCTATCTAACTAGTTTGCGAAAATTAAGCTTTTTCTCGGATTATTCCCTGGCAGTAATGGAAAGTCTAAAAGTCTGACGTAGGTCGGCATAGGTCGTGAATTCGAGCAATTAATTTTTACACGCAAATATGATTTTGTTTTTGGGTTTAAAACAATTAAACCCAATTCTGAAACTGAAGCGTCAAAATTGGGATCTTTCAGATTTTTTGTCAAATTTGTTAAGACATTCTGAGACATTTTTTTGGCTTTCCTGTCTTCTTGAAAACGGTTCTTTTGTTGGTCCTCCTAACTAAATTTCAGCTTTTGGCTGGGAAACGGTGATTCGATTTTAAATGCCGCTAATGGCGACGTTTCTTTTAACGCGCCGTTGAAAGTCGCTATACCAAAACGTCATGAAGATGTACGAACCTCCTCGACAGTCTTATTCGTCACTAAGCTCGTTTGCGACACGGTGCCAAAAATCCGAATAATTCATTCGGGAGCCACCGACTGAAGTAATGAGTGCTATTCTTCGAGCTGAAACAAATTTAACGAATCGTCATTGTTATCGCTCGTACGAGAATCCACCGATAAACAGTCAATTTGTCAGTCGCATTCCTGCAGACGTTGCAATTCAAAGAAATCGGCTCTGCTTTTTCGTCTGTTCCAAAAGTTGGACAACTTAATTGCGTCGCAATTAACATCCGCAATTAAAGCGTTTCACAATTAAGACGTTTCTTTCTTTTCAAATCCTCAAAACCAGTTAACCGCGGCCTAATATCTCAATCGTCGAAAGCTCGGGGTCATTTTTCTCGATGTTTACGCAATTGTGAAACCAACTGCAAAAACAGACCAAAACAGTAGCCGCCGTTTAACTGACAAAACGTCGCAATAAGTAAAAAATTGGCCTCGCCGAAAGAGCTTAATTTACGTAAACCCCGTGAATTGCGGTTTCACTCTCGACGTAACTCCAGATAAGACGCGTCCCGTGATTGTTATTTATCTGCGCCCGCGAAACAAACATCACTTTTTCGGCCACGCGATCGCGAATTGCTTGGCGCGACCGATTTATACGGCGCTTCTAATTGACGTTAACGATGTCCTTATTCTCCGTCGAAATCATACCTTCGTCCGATCGAAATCGCTCATTAACGTCACGCCGCGCGTTTATACGCGACGCCGCGTCTCGTTCTTTTTTCGGCCTTTCTTTTCATTGTTTTACACTTGTTGTCATTACGGCCGACGGACGTTTCAATTACGCCGACTTTTTGCGCGAACGTCGCGCCGACGAATCGTAAATCGACGCGAAGTCCCGGCTCGCGTCACGAATATCGGATCACGGTTCGAGCTAATGCCCGGACAAATAGCGCGCGAAATTTATCGTATCGGCCGGTATTTCGGCTACGAAATTATTGTCCGCGCCGGTGAAAGCGGACGGTCGGCTAAGTAATGCGGATTGAGGGACTCTGCAATGGCCACGCGAGGTTCGACTCGTTTTTCGAGACGCCAGGTTTTATTGGGTAGACAGACAGGATTCGATTTTGAAGGTTTTTGCGGAGGAAAGATAGCAGTGGAAATTATTTTCTGGGCGATAAGTGGAGGATTCTTTTTATAAACAAACTAGTTTCATGTTTTTTTACAAATGTTCATGTTTTTTTTTAAGTTCGGAATGTGATAATAACAAATCTGGGCCTATCGATTTCACATGTTTACCGATTAACTTTACAGGACAATTTTTCCGGGTATTTTAGTGAAGAAATATTATAGAATGGAATTATAATCTTTGGAATTATACATGTAATAGAATGGAATTATAATCTTTGGAATTATAAATGTAATAGAATGGAATCTAGTTGTGAAAAGAAAATGTATATTAATTCAAAAACTTAAATTGATTTTGAAAAAAAAGACACTAACTATATCGATATCGTTTTCCAGTTATTTCAATCGTAAGTAACAAATGTCACGATTTTAAGCATGAAAAAAAAGTTTTGTGAATTCTTACAAAAAAGGAAAAATGTTGGTACAGAAATATATACGCTCGCAATGTTAGGTAATTTTCGATAAGATTAGCCACAGCTGACTCGTGTTCCACTTACAAGTAGAGTGCCTTATTTTGTGAACTTTTCGTGAAAACCGCGTTAAACGAAATTTATTCGACACAAGCGTAAAAAGGCTACAAATTCAAATGGCTTTATAAACTCGGCTGCACTCTAGTTATTGCTCGAACGAAGTTCCGGCGCCTCCGTATAAATAAGTGCCACCGAGGGAGCGAGATAGCGAGAGGAATGACGCCGGTTTTTCTGAAATAATACTGTCAGTTGTGACAAAATCTCGTTAACGAAACGCGAAATTGCGCCCGGCGCGCGATAAATTTAACGTATAACGGGCGCTTTGTAATGTCCCGCCTTCTTTCGCACCTCCTTTCTCGCGATTGCGTTCTTAAAAACAAGCATTTCTTTCGTCTTGCTTTTCCTTTTAGCCCCGAACGAAACGGGACCAAATTGCGTCAAATTATGTCGCCGTTGCGTTTGAAATGTCTGACACGCGCGGCAGACAATTCGTACAATTAATGCCGTACATTTATTCAAATTAGAGAACGTTTTTACGATTTTACAACGACGTTCACCGTGACTGTCGGTAATAAAAAAAATTCAGAATGGCCTAATTAGTTCGAGTACTTTCGAATTGTAAAATTAATTCGAGTTCGAATTAATTAGAACTGTATCGACTGTCGGATTATCTGCAGTCGACATAATATGAAATGACAGATAGTATAATATCCGATGTTAAGAAGTTGAGTTCTTTGTTTCTGACGCTTCCAACTTTCCATCTTATGCAAATTTTGTACGAAACCCTGATGTTACATTACATCACACATTTCGTAAAATTTGGCTAAAGTAATGAAATGTTACATTAACTTTAAAACATTATTTTTAATTTACCATAACTTAAAGCGACTGAAAAATGTCTGCAAAAGTTTAATTAACATTCTTTATTTTCAAACAGTGCAAATGTTCAGTTTTCAATAAATTAATGTAAATGATACATTTTGCACTTTCTTTTCCAAATGAGTTTAACGAGTCTCATTCCTCCTAACCAACCAAGTCAACCAGTACAGTAAAAATGCAATCAATTTTTTGAACCTGACACCCGGAAGACCCGTCGAAGAAGCACGTTGACTTCGTTTCTTGCGTCTAAATAAAACGTCGAATGTCGCGCAATCGGTCGTTCCTGTCGTTTGTTTAGCAGTTTAACGAACAACGCACAAAAAGAATAATAGCAATCGTGAGCAGCAAGTCAGATTTTGCGCAGATGTGGCACGCAGGATCGAATAAAAAGTACCGTGAGATGCATCTGCATTCCTCGTGATCGGTGCCCGTACAGGTGTTTGTAATTGGTTATTTATAAACGATCCTTAAGCCGTCTGATTTACGACGATTGGCCGCGACTCGTCAATTAGAACCGTCCAGCGTGCACGTATCTTAGTCATAGCTCTGCCGGAGTTGTACGTGTGGCCAGCTGTATCTATGTACGTCGCGATCTTAGCTGGATGTATCAAGGGATAAAGTGCCGTCATTAGAATCGATTGTTAGCATTGGCTAGAAACGTGCGGCGATACGTGGAATTCCGCGCGGACAAAAAGTTCTGTACATCACTCGTCAGGAGCGGCTACGCTGCGGCAAAAATCGAGAAATCGCGCTGTTTAAATGTTTCGAACGAAAAACAGCAGATATAGATAATAACAGGGATGACGATGTTCGAGGTGAGCTTTTGTGACCCAACGCGGTGACTGGAAGTTGGCAAAAGTTTAAGTGTGGAATTATGTCATGCGGAAATTTGTATTGGTATCATGGTTAAATCACTTTTATGGAAAAATGTCCATTATTGAAGTTAAAAAGCTGTATCATTTACGATGGTAAAACGACGTAGAAACGGTATAAGAAACGCCGTACTGAATAAAAAAGCGACTTCAAAGCATTACGAAGCCTCGAGTTACGCAGTGCTGATGGATCAAAGCTCCGTCAAAAAGAGTAACTCGGCGCAACGGACTTTGATCAAATTAAACCCTGCCAGGGAAAGTTATAAAATAACTTCGTCTGTTAAGTAAAAAGTAAATCTGCAAATCAAATCTAAAACTTGTTCATCTGCGTGTGAAAAGGGAGGTAATTTTTGGAAGAGCACAATAATGTGTTTATGTTTTCAAAATTTTCAGAAAAAACCAGCAGAATCAATGCTATAGTTTGACTCCAGTTAAAAGCGTGAAATTTTCAAAGTTTTCAAAGTTTTAAATTGATTTACAATTTAGATTGAATTAAAAAGCAATATTTTCTTTGACCGACACTTTCGCACGTACAAAAAATCGTAGAACCGGTTAATTTTGATTTTTCTATTTCTATTGGAATTTCGATTAAGCTCGGTCTAGTTTTTGAACGCATCGGCTAATTGGGAACGGGAGCATGATCTTCCCACGCCGTTAGATGTGTCTGACTGCGCGTTATGCCATTGTGTACGCGAATCATGCGCGAATCGTAGTAATTGTTTTGTCACATGTTTCCACTTTTTCAACTTGCTCGGAACAACAATTCCAACGGCCTCTTGCTACATAATTGTACGACTATTCAGACCAGCCGTCGTTATTAATTTTGCATCAATCGAGTCCGTCCACAGCAAAAACGCGCAGACTACCGGTTATCGTTCCCCGGAAAAAATCGTTAGCGCGATAACACGAAACAGTCCAATTAAAGCGACCCTGTTTGCGCCCCCTTCCAACGTCCGATTCCCTGCCGAAATTTCAATTACCCCGGCAAAATTGGCCGCGCGAAATAAATCGTGCTTTTTATCTACGCGTTTTCCGGCGCGTGACTTTTCCATTATAACTCGTCGCCAATAAATAAACAAAAACAAATAAATTTCACGCCGGTGAAACGTAGTATCCGCGCCTTTGTTCCGATCGAGATTGCGCGCCGTAAATTTCGACGGGTAACGAGGTGACTGTCGAAAGTAACTTTAAATAACGGACGCAGACCGATTTTTTCGTTATTCACTTTTTTATTATTCGCCTAACGATGGATCGACGGCGAAACGAGCCCGCGTCGTAAATCAAAAGTACCGGCCGAATTTTGTCTCAGGAAACGGCCCGTAAAAATGTGCCCGTTCGCCAGGCTCTGGGGACATTTCGCTTTTCCGTTTTCCCCGATTATTCCCATTTTTGCACCACGCTTCTCACCCTACTTCTGATTAACGAGGTTTCATAGCAAGTCGTTTTTTTTGTATTGGGCATTTCTTAGTTTTAAACGTGTTTGGGAAAGAACATTCACAGTTTGACCATATCTAATTACAAGTGCCGTAAAACATGGTAATTTAAATAATTTTTAAATTCACAAATGCCAACTCAAATTTTGAACGCTGTTACATTAAAATGTAAAAATAATCAGGAATAGTATTCCAAAATGCTTTAATTCTATAGTGCACTCTAAATCTTCTCATAATTAGAAGATTATTCTTATAATTAGAGGAATATTCTTCTTATAAGTGGAATATTCATATTATGCGCGGAAACTTCTTAGCGTAAAAGGATTTTCTAACAATTTTTTTCAGTGTGCCGTTTCCGAAAAAACAAGGCTCAAATCTGCCTCCAACGTATTAAATACATGAAATTTTCATAAAATAATCAACTTCCCTCATTTCTTTTTGCGAAATAGTCTATGAGAGGCAACTATATTTTACGACCTGACTGAATAATTTGTTTCTTGAGTGCATCTTTTGACCTGATTTGACCTAATTGACATTTATCTCGTGTAGATGAAGAACTTACTTTAATAACCATTAATAACGTTCGAAGTGGTCCAAACGTTTCGATTATATCCGCACGCGATTTATCTAATTGAGTTTTGAGCGTCGCGAAAAATAGGCCGGTCGCCGAGTTATCGGATAATCGGCGCGGCTAAACGCGCAGTGACATTAATCAGGCGACTTTACCCGCTCTATAAATCATCGGCAAATCCTATATCGCGCAAATAATAAGCGCCGCGCGCGATCTTGAGAAGTAATCGACTCGGCGCAGCGTTGTAATTAGGATAAACACAAGTGTTGGTGTATTAATTTTGGCGAATCGAATACATTATGGAACAGGATTCGTATTTAAATCGGAAATATACATTATCGTACAATACAGAAGATAGGAAAGACGTGGGACGGGCGCGCGTGGGCTACGGTATAATGCCGTAGAAATAAGTAATTGCAAAATCAAAAAAGATAGACTATTAGAAACTCTTAATAAATTACGGTGACGTGCGCGTTATACCTAGCGCAAGATTTATCGGAGAACGTTGTTCAGGAATTGAGCCAAACAAATAAGTCATTTTACATTTGACGCTCTCATAATGCAGTCCGAAGTGATCCCGTACTCGTATTGGATACTAATCAAACATGGATAATGTTGAAAACAGTTATTTTTTATGAAACACTTTAAGACAAACTGTATGAGTCAAAAGAATATGTGTGAGAAATGAGCAAAGTAGAGAGATTTTTGTAGGCATCGTTTTTTTTTTTCAATTTATGTTTGTTTTAGTATGAAGTTGTGCAACTTGCAAAATAGTGGAAATTAGGTTAAAGAGATGGAAAGAAGGCCAAAAGGAGGTTGAAATGCACCAGAGGCAAACTAAATGTGAACCTTCGTTCAGCCTTCCTTCCACCTTGCAGTTACATGTTATTCTAAATCGGCAATGTTGACGTTGAAATTTTTGGTACCGGAATTGGCACAAGCACAAACATTTAGCTTGGATATACCAAGTTAACTAACTTGCTTCGCTTATTTAGTGAAACAGGTGAATTGTTTCAATACCAGCAAATGATTTATTCAGTCGATCAGAGATAAGCTTTCAGAAGCTCTGACTGGGAAGTTTATGAAAAATTAACTCCACACGAGAAAACAAAGTGCCTTCGAAAAAATGTTTAGACACTTTTAGTGTCTTTTTTCACCAAAAAAACATCTTCGTTTGAGACATTTTTCGTATCTTTTCTTCAATCGTCTTAAAATAAGATACCTATTTTTGTAGTGCACACCTATCTTTTGCTGTCATTCATTTTATTCAACAATTCCTTAAAATTACATTAACTATACTGAGAAAGAAAAATTAACAAACAAATTAAGAAAGAACCATTTAACCAAAGGAATACTAAATGACACGTCAAATGTCAACTCTATGTGGATATTACACTTACAGTTTGGACTCTTAACGATCATTTGTTTATGAAACTGATAATCCTATGATATTCAGCCTTTTGTTTCGAATCTCATATACCGAACCAAACATTGTCAGCATCACGAAACATTTAAAATTTCTTTTGAGTAAATATTTATTTGAGTGTAGGAAAATAAATTCCACTTTTTCTATATTTTCTTTTTCACAGGACCAAAATGGTTCACTCCTCGGCGATGGCAGTATAGATTTGAGTGCTGTTATAAACGGTACCAACCGTGGGCGGACGTGACGAGATCGCGCGGTCAAGAGCAATTCGACGGTTAACGCCGCCCGTCCCACTCGCGTCATTATAAAATGCACTCAAATGGCTTCAAATAAACAATCGCTAATATACGAATACCGATCGCTTTAGTGCCTAGTTTTTAACCCACTCTTTGCAGTCAAAAATCTCAGACGGAGAGCAATGACGTTATAAATATTACTGTGGCCACTGCGAATGCCGCGATGGTAATGAATCGTTAAGGTTAATGCAAATTTCTTTGTAACATTATTATCACATCCTTTCAGTAAGTCTTCTGATATAAAAATTCTTATTTCCCTCACTGCATTTTGCCAGAAATATCATTTCGATCGCGTCTCTTAATTAATGACGCAACAAAAAGGCAAATTCAAGTTTACGGCACTTTATTTCTGGATCACAATTACGTCTGCTCTGAAATGACTAACTCGAAAGTTGTCTCGCGGAATAATTGCTCCGAACCAGAAACGACGGCTAAAAGTATGCTGTCCGAAATTTTGCGCGGAGAGTGATCTTTGACCTGTGATTCAGCGAGTTCTGGAATAACAATTGGCGCGAGGTGAGGCAGCTGTTGGACAGTAACTCGGCGCAAGAAGTGCAACTGAGATAGGCAAGTATGCACAGTGCGTCGCGCGTGGAAAAAGAACTCGTCAGGAAAAAAACCGCGCATACGTCACGAGCAGATGCACGCATGCGTGGGAACGCATTTTCATTAAATCACGCGATTTCTTCTCCGCGCTTCTCCTTTTCTTATTCCTCCGGCTCGGTGCGTTCCCGTTGCGACCAGCTTTCCTCGAGTGGTTCGCGCGCGCGCGGTTTTCTCGCAGAATGTGGCGATTTTCTTGTCGAGCGGGTAAATGATAATCGAAAATCTGGAACGAAGTGTCTTCCAACCTGTTCCAGGCCTGTTTACGTCAAAACCAATCTCGTTTCCCGCCGTTTCCAGATTTCGCACAACTCCGAGCTTGGCTCACGCTTGTTTCACATTTCATCGACATTTTTCCCTGAAATCGACGTTCTTCAGATTTGATGACATTTTTAGCACTGACTGCATTAATACTTTTGAACATGAAACATTTTTACAGACAACGGAAAGCTTTCAAAAAACGATTTTTGGTGTAATTTAGAACTTTATAAATAAATCAATATAGGTTATGTTTAACGGACAAAGTCGGTCAGATATTCCGAAATCTATAGCATTCTTAGTTTCCTTACCTACGTTCTAAAATGCATAATTATTAAAAAATTGTGTGAATCTAACAAACAATAATTCACAGTTTCTCTAGAGTTTAACTGTCTTATAGAAGCAGATACTATCAGTAATCCGAAGAATTTAATGGGACAATTTACTACTTTAAATAAGAAAGAACTTCAGATTCACGTAGGAGTATTGTCGAATACGAAAAAACTTTTTGGCTATGCCTAAATCGTACACGTGTTTACCTGTAACATATAATACCGTTTATTTAGCAATATGTTTTCTCAGAAATGTATCTACATTCCGATTCGATGTTCTTCAAGACATACTCTACTTCCATCTGACTATTCCCTGTTCCCTCGAATTATCGAAACAAAAACCTAAAGACGTCCCCTCGATTGTATTTTTCCTTTAAACAATACCGACTGATCGAAAATATGATTCCGATATAAAGAGCGTGTTACGAAAGGGAGCCTACTAAGCAGATAAACTGCTGTGCGTAACGCAGAACGCAGTCGAGTGTCGGCGCAAGATTTATTCATCACGATAGACTGCGCGCAGAGACCGCGCGGCCCTAATCGCGTTACTCGGCAGTTGCCGCGATGTCATGATCGGCGCGAATCATCCGCGGGATCGTGAAATTTATGATGCGCGGTACCATTGTGGCGGAATAGGCCCTCGTGGATGAAAAGCGCAGGTCAACGGCGCTGGCGCAGGTGCAGGGCCGTCGATTATACGCGGAGGCGCGGCCGCGATCGTTTGTCACTGGCGACGTCATTAATTAATGCTTCTATCGGCCGTTCTTCATCGTTATCGATCGTTTGTCGTCGCTAATGATGCGGCCGTTGCATGATTTAGTCGAACAAATCAGCGATTTGGCGGCTCGTTATTGCGGAGATACCCTGCCGGGGTTCGAACACTCATAGAATTGGCGAAATTTATAACTTATTACGAATTTTTGGGCGAGAGAAGTTGCAGTCAATGGACCGAGAACAGATTCAGTAAACGGATTATTTATCGCACTATTACTGCAGAGAATATAACGATTCTACCCTAACAGACAAATCCACTAAATTTCGTAAATTCGACGCCGAATCTACGTTGAATCCTCGTTCGAATATTCATCCACGTATATTCCACGTGGATTCCATGTTTCATGTCTATTAGGGTATGGTTTTTCGACTTGCCTAAAATGTTCAAAAGTTCTTCTGCACTGGGAAAAACCATTTTGTAAGAAGGTTCACATAAAATATAACCGCTACAATGTAATATAGCAACCCTGTCTACGATGCACATTGTCAGCTGTTTTAACCAATGAGACGACTGATTACCATTCTGCTGATTGGCGCTAAGCCAGTCTATAAATTATACGATCTACATTGTAGGACAAGAAAAATGCGACTTTCCTCCTTGAAAACGACGTTCTCATAGACGAACTCTGTCTTCGCAGTCTCATTATCTGTCAAAGAATATAATTGTTCCAACTGTCCATTAACTTTAGCCCCAGAACGAGCATCGGTAGCTAGGAAAATCGGGGTCAGACTGTTACGAAATCATCCCGACGATAAGTGCCACGTTTTCGGCTATCAAGTCGGCTACTTATCGTGCCGTCGGCAGACGCGGAAACGCTTCGCGCACATAAGCCGCTCAGCCGCCCGTGCAATTATTTAGCGGAACAGTAACGCGTGGCTTCTCCTCGATAGACCGGACATTCTTCCTCGATTCGGCGAGCGCTACTGGCCTAGGCACAATGACTATCAAAAGACACTTATTGTCCTTCCTTCACACAAATAACGCCGGGCTTAAAGGTAGCCTATTGTTGCGAACAAGATGCCGTCGCGTTTCATTTGGAGCCACTCTCCTCTCTTTATCAAAGATCTATCGTTGCGAGCTGCGTATGTAGATGAACCCTCCTGAGCGTCCATTGTTTTCCGCGCGGGGCCTCACAAGTGCGCACACGCTCGCGCGACAGAGAGGCCAAGCCGAAGGAAGACCCACCGGCAAGCGGCAATGACAGTGGTGCTGCTTACGACGACAATGAACAAGATTGTTCAAGGATCGTAAACTCCGAACGCAGAGATACGCCGTGACTGCGCCAGCGCTTAAGTCGCGGACTCGCGCTCATAATTGATTGTAGCCGCACGAAATAACACGGCCACGGGCGAGTGTCTTTGTTCACGTCGCGCTTATGGAAATTGTACGTTTGCGTAATGCGATTGTTAAATTGCTTGTAAATCGAAGGGTTTCTAATAGCGGAACGCGAGGCTTGACTGGTGAACTGAGAAAATTGGAATAGCTGGGGGTAGATTCAAGTCTTTTGAGTTTGAAATGATACGACTTCATGAAGAAGTTAAACGAAGTTCAAAGGGAGGTGTTTGAACTTCCCAGAAGGAAGTTAAAGCTGTAGAATAACTCAAAATGGACTTGAAACTAATCGTTAGGACTGTTTTTTACTTGTAGGTGGTCTCCTTTGACTTGTAGGTGGAGGTTTTCTAACTTCGAGTTAGAAGTTAAGGCTTCCAGTGGTTAGGTAGTTATTTTTTGGCACTTTGCAGGAGTTTGGTGTTTTGCAGAAATTTTACAGTAGTTTGTGTTAACGGGAACGTCAAATTGGATTAAACTTTGTGATACGCGTTTGTGATTCGTGAAAAACCTGACGTCGGGGATTCAATCTGCTAGACGACGGGGCATCCATTACTGCACAACAAGTTACTGTCTATCGCCCGGGAAGTTCCGCTAGTTGGCGTCTTTAAATACACGACGTTACGTTTCTTGTCGGCCTTGCGTTCAAGACTACCTGTGTCAATAAAATTGCCTGCTGCTTAAGAATAAACGGCGGAATCCGAATTCAGGTGCTTCACACGCCTAGTATCTCGCGACTAGTATCTCCGGCTAGTATCTTCTAAGTATGTACATTAATAAGTGTCAATACATGGAAGATCTCTTATTCCAGAATCTTATTTCCATGTGACTGTATTGCATGCATGAAACTACCGTTTTTCTGGACAATTCTGACTATTCTAACAATGTTCAGAATAGTCTCCCAAATTTGCTGACCTTATCACCGATCCACGAAACTAACCCATGAGTTGTTGTTCAGGATTTTGTTGCTACTTACAACAAAACTCTACTTTCTCACAGCAGGTCAACATTTTAGCCCCATAAAACCAAGTATCTCATTCAATAAGTTTGGATACTTTGATTTTCGCCTTTCCCCAAAATCTTCTTCTGCCAAGATTTCTACCGATTTTCCTCATCCTCGGCCTCTTACTCGGTAACCTCCAGAGTCCGTTACTTGAAATTCGATCGCAGTAGAATCCCTGCACCGGCCAGTTCCCATCGTTTGGCATCGGGCTGGCGCAGTTTTTGCTTCGCGCGGACTTTTCCGTCTGGAAAACGTGGCAGCGCGACCTTTGAGGTCGATGCTCCGGAGCGGCGTCAAAACAAGCCTGCTCGACGACTTCGCTCGTGCGTCTCCGTCGCACGTTCTCACCGTCTAGTCACCCCATCGCCGCGCAGGCTTCCTCGTTCGCTCCGTTCTTGCGCGCTGTTCCCGCGCGATTCTCGGAAAAGCGCGAAGGCGCAGCGCTGTCTGGGACTCGGTTCCGTCTGCCGGATCGTCCGGCCGCATAGCTCGTCACAAGGGCGAGGATCTCGTTTCGCTCGAAACCGGCCCTCCGCGAGCGCGCCGCCGTCCGAGCGGCTTCTAAGTAGCTACGTGATCGGCGATAATAATGCGCAACCGCTGCCTCCATTTGCCATGCATGCCATTCCGGATTCCTCGGCCCCGAGTTCTCACGTTAGATATTAGCCTCACCGGTGTCAAAACGGCCTTATTTATGCCCCGTCAACGCGACAATATACATTGTCCTACTGTGCCCCGCGGCGTACAAGAGCATCGCGATCCTAATCGAGTTAGGATCCGAGGCGTTCGGGCGGGAAATTTATTTGTCTGCGAATCGGTAGCGGTTATCGTTTGATATTGCGCGCCGATTTTGCGCGGTCGCGCTTTGTATCTCGACTTTTGTTTTCGCGGGGAAAGGCGCATTTGCAGCACGGCTGGTGGTTCGCTCGAAAAAGTAGTGCGCGCGCTGATTTACGAGCCACGCGGCTTCTTCAATAATTGGTGATAAAGTGTAAATGCGGAGCCGGCTGGAATTAATCGAGCGACGCTGAATGATCGCGGGGCTAATGATACGCTATTTGCGACGGATTGGTGATTGGTATCAATCAAAGCGAATGCGCGGCTTGTCAATTATTTAGATGGATGGCAATCTTATCAGCGTGATGTAATCGATCGCGCGGCAGGCTTGTGCAACTTACAATCGCAAGGCCGCGACCGCTGATTTCCAATCGATTGCCGCGCCAAGTCGTTCTACTGATTGTTGAAAAGGAACGAGTTTAATTGTGGAAGAAGATGCTCTAATAGCGCAGAATATTTTGTATACATTTGTAAATATTTATTAACATGTACAGAATATTTTACATATTTAAATATTTAGTAAACATTTTTTACTTTGGGCATTCAAATATTTTCTAAATATTACAGAAAACATACCTTTTCAGCAATTAAAATATACCTTAACATAACTGAAAATGTCAGAAGTGTTGTCTAAACTTTGCCTTTATTTAGTGCTTTCAAAATAGGATCCCCCTTAAAAGTTGTAATGAAAATGATTTTTACCCAACGTTTTGCAATTGTGGCGCAAGATGTCAAAACTACCGAATCATTACGTTTTGCGCAAAGTTACAATTCCCACAAATTTAGATATCCGCTGTGACTTGGCGAAAACTGTCTGACAATCTTTGCGCTCAATGTAGTCGAAAATCCTCAAGCAAAGAATCAGCTGTCGACACCACCTCTACATCCAAAACTATTTTATAAACCTACTTCATCTCCCGCTTTTCATGCCACATTAATCCGCACTTGCCCACGCCAAGACGAAAATCCCTCGGTTTATTTCAACAGTTATTGTCGAACAAGCATTGTACCGCGATGGCCGGCTTCCCTTAGCGGAGACCTTGGACTGGCGATTGGTTTCGCTTAGACTATGCCAACTAGGTACACTAAATCTGACATAGTGTAGAGCCTGCAATCCGTCGCGCAGGAATCGACGGTGATTTACTCCGCAGAATGCAGGACTTCGTCGCAGCGGCGCTGCTGCTAATGATATACTGCTTAATTGGCCCCATTCTTCACTCCGGCGCATCCCAAAAGCCATGCGCGAAAATAGACTCCGCCGCGTCAACCACGCCGCCGATTACGCCGTGCTGTCCCGCATTCATCATCATTGGATTAGGGGTCGTTCACACGTTGCGCAACCGGTGCACTTATTAACAGACTTTTTTCGTGCTGCCAATTCCCGAACTCTTGGCCCTCGCTCAATTTCGGCCGCCAAGTTTCGCGCGAATTTTACTTGCGCAGCTTCCCGAGTAAAAAATGTTTTATCAAATCTTGATCACTAGACGATTACTCCGGAGCCTTTTTTCAATCAAGTTTTAGTCATTTTTTATTTGCAAAACGATCTTCATTAGATCCATCCCGGTTTGATGAAATTCCGATTTGATCGAATTACGATCAGTTCGTGATCAAAACGGTCTCATTGGAATAATCATCTATCGATGAATATTTGACATTTTTTTTTAGTTTTTGATTCGTCATCGCGATGCGACGCTTCCCCGCGATTCCTAGTCGCGCAAAAACACGTTGCAAATGTGCTTCCCCTCGCCGGCTCCCGAGTTTCGTAGCGAAGCTCGCGTACATCAAAGGTCCAAGTTCGATACAATAGGCGGCAGTCGTTTGTACGCAGGCCCCGTCGCTGAATATGTACTGAAGCTAAAGCTGCTCGCGTCCGATTTAAACGGCGATCTTGCTCGTTGCGAAGCATTCAAACGAAGTCCCGGGGATCGCACGAGCATCCATCAGTCCTCGTCAAACTAGCCGACGCATCAGCGGATCGGGGCTTGCGCGGGCCAGCACAAAACCGTACCGCGGGCACCGAGAGCCGGCTGAAAACACGGATGCGCAATCAGCTGACAGATCTGTCGTCGCCGTAAATATTCTTATCGGGCGCAGCGCTCGACGGGACGTCGATTGTCAAATCTAGAATGGGTTGCGTGCCGAGTGAGGCCTGTCAGGGTTTGGAATACGATGGAAGATTGGTACAGGAACTTTCATCGGGATGATCGAAACGTGGAAATTCAGAAAAGTTGCAGGGAAAATAATTTGCACTCAGAAAAAACCGTAGTTGGTTCAACTAAATTTTCAGTTAAATACGGGAAACTTTGTTTCGTAGTTAAGTCAACTACAGCAGTGTTTATTTCAACGAAAATCCGGTAGGATTAAGTAATTTTCAGTTGTTATAAACAAAACTCGAGAATTTATTCTAATGTTAGTAATGAATGGAGATGCTATCGCTGACTGTTTTTCTGTTAGTGTATTCTGAATGTGCATTGATTTTAGCTGTTATATGTGTCGTTACAATTATCAATGCACGGAGAAGAATAGTTCTGTAATGTGAAGTCCTCATTGGCTGCCAGTTGTTGCATCCAATAACAGAAGTTCAACCGATTTTGGAAATCATCTCCATGAATTCTAGATGCAACGACATATAGAATGGATGAAATTTGAAATGTGTATTTGTGCAGTATGCGATAAACAGTAGTTTATGAAATTCCTGAACCTCGCGAGATTTGCTGAACACTGATTTGAGGGTTCACAACAACTGCAGCCAAAACATTTACGTTCGCTACAATCGGTGGTCGAACTCTTTCTTTAGGTTCCACATGTTCAGTTTCAAGAAACAATTGCTCGGTATTGCGAATAGTGGAGAAGGAAGATTCCTATCAGGAAACCTATTTCCGTACTCGCAACGAGCATTTGCTGCGTTTCTTTGAAACTCCAAATACAAAGCAACGATATCAATTCTTTCTGAAATTGTCAACATTTTAGGTTTGTTGACAGTTAGGTTTGTTGAATCCTAATCTGCAATAAAAAATTTGGGTTCCCATTTAACTTTTTTATTGTTTCCCACCCCCACACCGGGGAGTAGGGGTGGGGAATCGAGTTAACAACTTTCATTACCCACTTTTCGTGATCCGTTGCTTCTTTCGATAGCTAATATAAAAATAAGTAAAAACACTATGTCAAGATCTTTCTGAGACTCCTATTTTTTATTTACATTTGCCTTTCCCAATAGTTAATTCATCTAGTTTAATCTTGCTTCTGTGACCGAATTACTTTACACCTAAACTTCCCCAGTCAAACTGCAATAGAAGTGCTCCCTCACAAACACTTGTTTCCCCTGTACCCCACGCCTTTTCTTCTCACGATCTCTCCACAAATACCCCGAATCACCTCCAATTGCAAATCGTCGCCAGTATCGAGCCATCAATAATAGGCGTCTCCCTCGATGTCTCCGCAGCGAGACCCCCAATTATCCGCCTCTCTATCCACCCAGGCCTGAAGCGTCAAAACAGGTGTGGCCCCCGGATAAAATATGAGCCTCCCCCTCTCATCCGTCAGTACAGATCTGCAAAAATGGACCTCTTGGGAAAACGGATGCCAGACATTAGGGCGCCCTGATGCGTTAATAATGGCGCTGTCTTTGGAGGGCGCGGCGCGATCTATGACGACAGGTGGACATCTTTTATTAGTCTGATCGCTTTGGGCTTTCTCTCTCTCTCTCTCTCTCCCTCGCACGTCACTCCGTCCGCGCGCCCCGTCAGCTCGCTGACGAAAGCGGCCGCGATCGGCGTAATTGCTCTAACTGGCTGATGGCCGGTAAATGGATGATAATTGTGTGCCGCGCTCGTCGCAGGTGCCGGCGACGAAGCGTGCGGGCCGAACGATAAGAACGCGACCGCGACGCACGTGAGAACTCGGGAAGAAAGTCGGGCCTTCCTTAAACCAGATTTCGCGGCATTTGGAAGTATAATCCGCCGAACGCGGGCCCTTTTTGCCGCGCGCTTCCACGTACCGCGCGCCACTCATTATCATGATGTTAACAGTAATTATTGCAACGATGACGACAACGACGACAAGTTTTCTTCTTGCGCGGGATGCTGGATGTGTGAAACATCGGGGCCCGTTTTTCCTGGTGCGGCATTCCGGCGAGTCCGGCTGTTATGCGATCGCGCGCAGTGTCGTTAACACGTGCAATCGACGCTCGTCTTCCCTAGGCGGTGCGCGCGCTCCGCGGGAGCAACGCCGGGAAAGGCGTACCGAGTGATTGCACACCGTTGTTGTCTCCCGAGGCACGTCTGCCTGCAGCTGTCCCCGTCGCCCTGGCCCCCGAATACCAGGAACCGGCCGCGCTCGATGACTCGGTGACTCCCCGGTCAATCTCCGGGGAGTCGACGAGTCAATGTCGTTACTTTCGACGTGGCCGCGGTTTTTGCCCGACAGCGATAAAAATGCCGACGTTACAGTAACGCGCGCAAATCATACGGGTGTAATATCTGAGCGGCTTGGCGGGGACACTGCGACGGAGCCGGACTTTTTGATGGATCGCCGGACGCCGGGGTACCCTTTTTTTGGCGGCATTCAGGTCATCGCGACCGCGCACGAAGAAACGCGCGAAAAAGGTTACCGCACAAGCTGCTGGATCTTGTGCACGGGGGGGTTATGATTGTTATGGCGGTCGAGCTGGACGAGTCGCGGTGGGAGACTTGCAATCGCGGACGAAAATGCAAATTCGATTGATCACGATGGATGGGGTATTTGAGGTATGCTTCGACTGCCTGACGCAGGGTAGGCAGTGGAGTTTCTTTGGATTCGCTGTAGATCGTTAGTTGCGGTCCTAGAGGAGAACATGAAGAATTGACATGTCACTATTATGTGGATATTTCCCTATCCCTCTCGGATACCCTTACTAGCAGTCCAAATAGTTTTCTAATTGGATCTTTTCATCTGTCGTTGAAAGTTTCTATACGAAAAAACGTGTGGAAGATAGTCAAACTGTCATACACCGACTGTAGGCAGGAAGTAAGATATTTTGTGAGTGTGATGAAAGCATACTATCGACACTGTAACCAGTTTTGCATGTTCGCACCTGCATTTTTTGTCAAGTTAATAAGGTATCCGACGCCGATAGTCATTTCTCGAGCACAATGCCATGCCGTGGACGATCCGCGACGCTCTTTACGTAATCGCGAGGCGTTGATTGGTCATTCAATTACAAGGCACCGAAACATTGAACGTCATTGCCAAATTATCTTCCGTTATCTGTCCTACATGCGTGGGCCGTCGATGCTCTTGCATCTCGCTGGAGAAAGGCGTTGTGAAATTGTCATGTAATCACCGTTACAATTTGTATGCACTGTCAGCCTATATGTGCTCGCTACTTCGCATCGCTACTTCACGTCCGGCTGAAAGCTCGTCGAGTTCCCGCGTAAATCCGACCTAACCCCATGCATGTTTGAGCTGCGTCGACACTTTCGAACGTGTTACCAAAGAGTCAGACGGCAACAATGCGCAAACACTGTAATTCGAGCTCTGTTTTGCTAGGAGAAATTCAATAGGCGGGTAATTAAGGAGTTGTATGATTAGTCGAATAATTGCGGATAGGCCTTGCATAGAATACCTTTTACAGCTGTGTTAGATTTCGCTGTACCGATTGATGCAAACAATAGATCGCTTGCTGATTGGTCACTCTGACACAGTTTTTGCTAGAACTGATCTCAATGATATTAGGCTTTGATATAAGGATTTAAGGAGTCACGATAAACTAGACCCATACAGCCTTTTCCTTTTCGTGCTAAATTTTAGTAATTTGAATGCACGTGCACCCCAGCGGAAAAGAAGTGTTGCACTATGAAGTAGTGTAGTATCAGTATTGTAACAGACTTCTTCAACATACTACATCAACAGGCTGAATCGCCTTCAGAAACCAGAAGAACCTATAGAAAGATGCCCAAGCGAAACTGATAATCTGATAATCAAGAGTATGGCAAAAGACTGGGTGATGATCGCGAACCAGACTATTGCATTACTGATATTATATTCTTACCATCCTTTGGCTACCTTGTTGCCTAACTTTTAAAATGACAACAGGGTAGTAATAGTAT
>JABFPB010002600.1:0-19588 GCA_022817645.1 Ceratoteleas bidentatus
AAATTTTATTTGAAAATTTTATTTTCAAAATTTTATTTGAAAATTTTATTTTCAAAATTTTATTTTCAAATAGGGGTAGAACATCCTTAACCCTAACCTGCGCGCTCCTCGGTCTGCGATCCCGGGCCGCGACAGCTGATTGGCCGCGTGCGTCCAGTGGCAGCAGCTGTCGAGCGTGGCGGCCGATTCGAACGCGCCCGACCGGCGCAGAGAAAGCGGCCGGAGAGAGAGAAGGATGGTCCTGCCCTAGGCTAACGTTATCCTTGGTCGGCGAGCCTGCCGCGAGTGTCCTCCCTTCCCCTCGGCGCGCCTCCTTCCTTCGCCGAAATGCGCCGGCTCCGTGGCGAACCGCATTCCTCCCATGGCGACTTTTGTTTCGCGCGGCGCGCAACCTGCCGCGAACCGGTCCGGACAGGTTCGGGCACCAGCTGACTCGCGAAAAGCCAACGAAAGCGCCCGACTTTCCGAAACGCGAACGGTACTCGCCGAGCGGAAAAGGGCGCGTTGCGCAATTAACGGCTTCATCGCGCGGCGAAACGGGTTTTTCGCGCGCGATTTTCGCGACGGCAGCGACCTCTGGCATTAGCGCGCGCAAACGGGTAATTGGCTCGGATTTATGGCGAGTAATTACACGGATGCAAATTGCGCGCGAAGCGGGTCGGGGCCCGTCGTGGGACCGCGCGAGGCCGAGTTGTCGTTCGATTTGAATCCATTTGAATCCCGGTGACCCCGAGGTGATCGCGCTGAGAGACTGGAAATGGGTCGTTTCGGGATGAATAATGTATTGTGTCGAAGAAAGGGTATTGTAGGGTAAACGAGGTTGTTTTGTTGAGGGAAATTTTGAGGATTTTGAGAATTTTTGAAGAAAAAATCGGTTTCTGTTTCGGGAAGTGTATTGAGGTTTGAGGGATCGGAGCATGTGGAAAATGTGGCGTAAGCGTCAAAAAATATATAAATAATAAAAAAAAATAAATAAATTTGCAGATTTTTATAAACACCTCAAAATTAAATATATTTAAAACAATGTATTAACCATTTGTCGTTATATTCGACCGAAGAAACATATTTTAACAAGGTCAATTTAAATCGTAACCCCAACGAGATATCGCAAAAGTCTTACGATATCACAATGCAACTTGTATCATCCAATGAAATTACTGTTTCCATTTGTACCAATCATTAAACATTCTCAATTAAACTGAAAAAAATTAAACAAATCAACATAAATTCTAACCTCAACCGTTTATATAGAAAAAGTGTTACGATATCATATCGTATCTTAATTGACCAATGAAATGTTTACATTTACCCTGTCAAACCCTTTATCTTTCTTCAAACAATATCGTTTTCCAGTATCGAAATGATCTGTCACTTCGAAAAAAGCAAACAAATTTACACGTCCGCGGCAACTGACAACCGATCAAGATCGCGGCTTAATTGCGCAACGATCGCTGCAAAATCGCAGCGCGCGATTTCGCGGGCATTATTCATACGCCGGTTATCGCGGCGCGGCTAATCGATCTACGTTTTAATTGAATCGGCGAAAGAAACGCGCGTTATCGTCGAACTTGCGCAACACTCTTTTTCTGCCCTTTGTTGTTCATTAGCTTTATCATAGAGACATCACGCGAGGTTGCGGAACAAACAACCGCGTCTTGCCTTTGTCTGCGATACGAGCGCCGAGTCATACCTCGCGGTATCTATCAGTATTAGATTGCAAAACGCGACCGACGAAACCGCAGCTGACGTCGCGCGTATGCGATTTCGCGCTTGCGAAACTGACGTCCTCGCATCCGATCGTGCGATTAATTACAATTATCGATCGATTTTTGCGATTTCCGAAAACAATTATCATTAACGATTTGTTCAAATCCAAAATAATCTTACTATCACTCTTTGTGGACACAAAGCGATGGATGATCTTTTACAGTTAAGGGTCTGCCACATTTTCAAAATCGGCATTTTTCAACCGATTTTCATATTTTTTTGATTAGAAGTGATTATTAATGTTTAGAATAGGGGGATCTAATCATTTCTTAAGAAAAGTAGATAAGAAACAGTTAATTATTAATAATATTGGAAATTTGAAGTGTTTTGATCGACCGATTTTCAACCGATTTTTAGCTAGAATCACAAAATATTCTAAAATTCGTGACAAAAAGGTTGTTAGACAAAAACTAAAGAAAAATTGAAACATCGATATGATCATTTTCAGTTAAGGGTCTACCACAGTTGCTACAACGGCATTTTTCAACCGATTTTAATATTTTTTATTAGAAATGATTATTAATGTTTAGAATAGGGGAATCTAATCATATCTTAAGAAAAGTAGATAAGAAACACTTAATTGTTAATAATATTAGAAATCTGAAGTGTTTTGGCGGACCGATTTTCAACCGATTTTTAGCTAGAATCACAAACTATTCCAAAATTCGTGACAAAAAGTTTGTTAGACAAAAACTAAAGACAGATTGAATCGATAATCTGTTCGCCCTTAAGAAAAAGGGTATACAATGGCAATTTGCATGGCACTAACGGTTCGCATGCTAATTTCTTAATTACATTCGAAAACGGCGTTCGATCGTCGAGAAATTCGAACGTCGCGGCCTCGGACGGGGTAAGTGATAGCCGTTATGGGTTATTAGTCGTTTCGATGTGGCGACCATGTTATTCCGCAGAAGCCGAGGTGACCGACCCGACCCGACCCGAGTCATTGCGCCTACGTCGATGCTACGTAGCTGTTTTGCTTTGTCCTCCCGCTCACTCCCCACTGCCCCGCGGTGGCTCACAAAATACTATACGCGACACGTGGCCGATACCATTGTTCCTTTTTGCGCGCTCTTATCTTCGCGTGAACGTCGAGTTTATCCACGCATCTGCCGAGCGACGCGCGCTTTTTATTACGACTTTTATTTTGCGTGGCGACGAAACATGCAACTCGCCGACATTTCTTTCTTATGTCATTCGTCATCAATTTTCACGGAAATCGGTGAAAAATTAAATTCGCACAAACTTTAAAAAACGCGACAAGAAAAAAATGTTAAAAATAAGAAAACGATTTGAAATTGTAATCTTAACAATATGATATCGTAAAAATACTTTTACGATATCGTAGGTTGAGAAAAGAATAAGGCAACTAATTGGTAGTTTCTGCGGCTAATTTGTAACTGAGGAAAAAATCGTATTTTTTACGACGTATATCGTAAACGTTACGATTACTCTCTGTCTCTCTGAGAAAAATCGTTTTCTGCGGATATTTTCAGGTTTTAGGTGCTCTTTCGGGAAATAATGGATACTGTATCCTTTTTTCAGTCGAATGACTTCGCTGTAGACATTTGCAATAAACATTGAGGTTAAAGTCAGTCGAGGGCCTGAAATGGTGAAACGCAATGAATACTGGAATCGAAAAAACGGCCGACTCGCGTTTTTTGCGCAGATCTCGGTAAACCGCACAATACCGTTCGGGATTAATATCGGCAGCGAACAAATATCGCGTCGTTTTCTTTCTTCGGGCGCAATAATAATCGTTTTACGAGTTGGTCCGTGTCCGCTTGAAAGTGTGCGCTAACTCGTTTAGTCTTAAGTCGAGCGCGAAGACATGATTAATTCACGTTTCCTTATGGCTAAGGACATTGTTTACGCTCTGGATACTCAATATTGCAGATCGAGATTAGATAAAGGTGCTTATTACGATTCAGAGACGGTGTCGAAACGGCGCGCCGATGAATATTATTAGCGTCGAAAGTCGCCGAGAAAAATGGTATCGCGATCGAACGAAAAGCGAGGAAAAAGGCCGCGTAATCCCCGCCCGAGTCGAATCAATTAAATCCGGCCGCGCGCTTTTTTTCATAATCGTTCGTTCAACAGCACAATGTAGTTACACGTAATTTATGGACCGAGTGTCCGTCCGGTTGGTTTTTGTCGCCAGTCTAAGGAAAAGGAAGGTTTTTAATGCCAAGTTCCCGCGGATCGTCGTTCTTCATGTTTAAGGGGGAAAATAACGAAAACCCAAAAATTTTGAGAAAAAAATAGTTATCATGATTTATTATTTCATTTAAGAAAATCCCTTAATGAAAATAATAATCGTGCTCATTTTTTTGAACAAATTGTTTAGAATTTTAAATTGTCTACAAATTCTTTTGACAAATTTTTATTATAATTATTTATTTAAAAATTTTTTTTTAATACAAAATTATTTATTTTCATTTTTTTAATACAAATTTAAAATACACAATTTGCGCAAGATAATCGGCGGAAAGATCGAATCATATTTCTTTCGCGGAAAATTGGTTCCGAAGCAAAGCCACGTGTTCGAAACAAAGTTTCGCGAGAAGTTACTTTCTAAATCGGTCGCTTTTTTCTCCCGGAAAATGTTGTGCGGGGACAGTCGGTTTGTCGAGAACAGCAGGATACGTTTTCGTTGTGCATTAAAAAACAGTTATTACGATTAAGTCGAACATATACGTCCTGAAATGTCTAACCTACATTTCATCACGTACATACGCGAGCGCTATTAAAATTTTTAAGAACGTTATGCCGGCATTACGTTCCACGTCGGTTTGACATTTATTCATGGTTTTACGTACACCGCGGGCACGACATTACTATTAATGCTGTCGGCAAGGAAAACATCAGCTTTGTTTATAACTTCGGATCTTCGCGGAAAAATTTCGCAGCAAGTCGACGCTCGAGACGGCGCCTTTTTATTTTCTCGCGCGCGCATTTCGAGAGAAAGTGCAGTTTTATAATATATTCATGCCGGGCATGAATCAAGTTCGGCGCGCGAACGGCGATTTTATTGGTTTTAGAAAGTTGCGAAAAATATGCGCGATCGACGAAAAGCGGCGTTTTCGCGGCGATTGTTTACAATTATTCGGATTTTGCATAATTGAGTTGAACGTTTCGCAATGCTTTATGCAATTTGCATAACGCACCAGACGCAATAACGATTTTTCCTTCGGCGAGTTTACACTGCCGGGATTGAGTCGACAATGTATGGCAGCGAGACTTTAAAGTAGTTCCTATATTATTTCTTAGAATAGTTCTTTATTCTTAAATATTTATATTTATTAGTTTGCTGAAACTATACCTAAGAAAAATACTGTTTTATGGCTCTTATGGAGAATATTTTGGTAGACGTAAAAACTTCGAAACTCTAAAAATTTGTTTCAGCTTCAAAATAAATTATTTTATACATAGTTTGTGTATAAATAAGTAAAAAAAACTATTTTATCATTTCTTAGGTAACATTTTGTGTTTTAATTAAATGTTTTCACAAAGTATTCTCTCATCAATAGTTGCTAACTTGATTAGTTTTTGTTTAGACTAGCATCTGTGACAACCGATTTACTTAAAGTTTGGTACAATCTGGAGAACAAAGAGTATCGGTGGTACAAGTTTGCAACTGAATGAAAATTATGCAATTCTTGTGAAGTTACTTCTGAAGTGCAAATATACAGCATCTTTGCTCCAAACATACCAAATACATTTGAACCAATCTATTTGCCGAAAACATTCTACGTATATAATTAAAAAGACTTCTAAAAAAGAACTCTCTTTTAATTCTTTTGAAAAAGACCTTTGTTGTTTTTTCATAACAAAATCATCTCATTTGAGAAACATTTTTATCTACATTTTGTCCAAAGTATACCGATCTCTACATCTCTATCATAAAATATAATCCTTCAATCTATCAAACCGAAATTTTCTTCAAATATTTTGCATGACCCAATCGTCTCGTAAAACAAATCACCAATTTTCTAAATCGCATCTAAAACCGATTTAGAAAAAATCGGTTTTAAAAAACCGATCTAAAACCGCATCTAAAAACCCCTTCCTCCAATTTCTCGATCGCAGACTCTCAAAGCTCCACTTGCAATCCCAAAATCGCTAATTGTAATTTAAACCCGCTCGTTCTCCGCTCGTACATTACAACCAAACGAGCCGCCTTACCGATTTTTTCGAATAAATCAGCGCTGTCGTCGCGTTTTTCTCCTGCCGCGCGTCTCCCTTCCGATCGAATTAAACTTAAGCGCGCGCGGCACGAAAACAAACGTTTCGCAAAAATCGGTTGGCAGTCGAGCGCGCTTTCTTGCGCAGCGCGGTCCGCACGACGTCAGCCTTGGACGGAAATGTAGGGAGATCGGCCGATCGGTTCGCTTTCGTTACGACGTCATCATCAAGGCCGACGCGATGTTATCTCGTTGTTTCCTTTCGCGGAGAGCAACACCTGGGCACCGCTCGATCCGATTGGCCGGCGCGCTCGCGCGCTGATTACGATTACTTATTATCGCGATCGGCGTGCACACGCTCGGAATAACGATCGCGCCGATCTTAGCGGTACTCGGGCGCTCGGCGAAAAACGCCGCGAAAAAATGGTCCGGCCGATCCGGGGGAACCGGCAAAAAACCGGATTACCGATTTCAGAGCGTTGCTCCGGTTCATTCAGTCACGCCCGAGTGACGTCTGCGGATTGTTTTTGCCCGGCATAATTCCCGTCGAAAGGTTCGCGCGAAATCGGCCGAACCGGTTTCCATGGTGGATCCGCGATCGGCGCCGATTTTCGTCTTGAGAAAACCCGGACTGAAAATATAGGCAGGTTCATTGTTGAGCCAACACTGGCTGCCAGCAGTGGGCCAGTATCGGCTAAGAAAAGAGACCTTAAGCTGCTAAAAATGTTAATTGAATAAAATTGGCTAATACTGGTATTTAATAAACATTTTTTGCTTGGAAGCTGGAAGCATGGAAATGAGAATACAAATATTATTCATATTCTCAAGGTCCTTGATTTTTAATTATAATTTATACTAAAGATATTCAACAAGAATCGTGGATTCATGAAAAACATCGTAATTCAACACTAATTTTATATCCAGGCAAAAATGGCTCTAAACACACATGTACCGTATGTACAGTATGTTTGTAGCAAATAGATTTTTTTGTTTTTTCTGCACTTTTCACCGAGCTGATTAATTAATCGCTTCGTTTGAAAGCAAACCAATCGCGAAGCGAATCTGACTGGCACGCACACGAAGCCGCCCGAAACGACGCACGTAAAGTCGTATAATTAATGCATTATTTTACCATTTAACGCGTCACCCGGGTGGCGCGGAGGGGGGCAGCCAGTCGCGCTCAAGGAACGTGTAAATACGCGGCTGTGAAAAGTCATAACGCATACCGGTTTACTTACAATTATGCAAAACGCACGCTCGCGGTCGAAACCCGTTATTTATATATCATTGCGCGCTGACCGAAAAGGACGCTCGTTACGATTTTTTTTATGAATTTCGAACCGAAATTCGAGTCGCGAATCACTGGGAAATAATTGGCGCTAAATATTGACGATAATTATTGGAAGTGGTGTCGATGCGGAAGAAATTAAAAAAAAAACGATTTCGAAAATCGAAAGTAGAGTGAGTGTACGTATTAGCATACCAGGTAATGGTTTTGTTAATTTGACAATGTATTATGGATAATTTAAAAGTAATTTGATGATTGAATATTGGATGAAATAAATGGCTCGAATTATATCTAAATGTGTATGGATCAGTCGCAATTTTATTATGTTAAATAAATTGATAATGTAATTTTAAGGAGCTATAGTGATACTTTCCAGGAGGCGCCACATTCGAGGAACATAACCTAACATTTAATCTAATTAGGTTTCATAGACAATGTAACCTCTATTTTATGCAAAACTATTTTTTATATTCGAAGTCCAATCACGAAAAAGAACTAAACAAGAAAAAATCGAACAAAAAATCACAATCTTTAAAGAAATCAAAAGTCGTACAACCAATGCAAATGTCACTCTCATTTTGAACCTCCCAATATAATTCATCTCGGCTTCCATCGAATTATTTCTATCATTTATTCTTTTTTTCTCATTTTTTCATTTTTCTTAACAAAATAATTTACTCCCCCAATTTCTCTTTCCGAAATTGCAATTAATCAAATTCGGTTCGAAATATTTGCGATCTTCTAATTGCGATCGCTTTTATTTCGTTAGTCGCGTTTACGCAAGAAAACGCGTATCCTTTGACCCGACAAAAACGCGAAGCCGAGCGTTTCTCCATAGTTTCGCAAAACAACCTCGCGATAAACGAATTGGCCGAATTATGGCGCGCAAAAAGCGCGGCTCGAATTGGTCCAAGCGTGTGCGCGCACGTACGAGCTCCCGCGCGATCGTCAAAAATGAGTGCTCGGTAGCATACAATGCCGAGGTCACGCGTCCTTGGCTTGACTATTGAACCTTCCGCGGCCAATGGAAAAAGCGGACGGCAGGCAGGGTCGAACACACTGCCGGCCAATCTCGCGCGATAACGACTTTAGCGCTACTCCGCGACGCTAATGATAAACGCAAAAACGTCGAATTAATGCGCGCCGAAAGTCGCGCGTAAACAAAGCCGATTGTCGGAAAGTCGGCAAATTGAGAGGTGCACTTTATCTCGGCTGTTTGGCAAATAACGCGCTTCTTTTTTAATATCACTTTATCGCGGCGATAATAACTCGCTTAAGCCGCGTTTAATTTCCACTTAACGGGAAAAGAATCGAAAGATAAATTGCGTTCATATTTCGAACCGCCGAAAAATTATGTAGAAGAAATCTACAGTTTTATGTTAGATTTTCAAATCTAACCTCAAATCATAACTAACCTCAAATCTAGAATTTGAGGTTAGTTAAAGTTCGTTCAGGATAAAAGGTTAGGTTTATATTTTCGTTTGTATGTTTAAAAGGTTAAAATTGAAGAAAAATATTCACAATTTTAAGTAAATTTTTAGTTAAATAACGTAATTATTTCTAAATATTACTTAAATTAAAAATATAAGCTTTTAGTTTCCTATTAATATTATAAAAGAAAACAACTGTCAATTTCGCATGTCGTGACAACTTGATGATAAAAAATGTCATAGTTAAAATTAGAATCTACTATTAGAAATGTGTTCGATATTCAAATACAACATATCTAAATTTTTCATCTTCGTGTTTCTCAGGAATCTTCTATCCGTTACGAAATCGGTCGTTTCTTTCACTTCAACAATCGGATTTCGACGTTTTGCGCCCCGTTTTTCGGCGCAGAAATGTCGATTCCGGACACTTAATAAATAAATGCCGTAAAGTAATTCTCGCAGAATCGTATTGTCATTTCCGCGGCGCGCTGCATAATGATTTCGCGTCTGCTTATCGAGGCACATTAATTCCGAGTGGAAAATGACGGAAACGGTTAAATAAGCGCTGGAAAACAGGCTCGCGCGTCAAAACAAGAAGACGCGACGGTTATCAACGCGCAATGGCAATCGTCGGCGATTCTTATCGGCGTTCCGTTTTGCAATTAACTTTTACTCGGGGCCCGCGCCAGCGGCCTCTCGCGGAGAAAGTGAACATTGCCGGGCGTATCGCCGTTAAATTACAGTGCTTTGCGCTAACGGACGGCAAACGACGCTAAATACCGTCATTTCGGCGAACAATGCGAAAAAGTGTGACACCGCAAATCATACGCCAAAGCCCGACATGATTCGCAGAAATCGGGATTTTATATCGATCGCAATGTTTGGAACTTCCGTTCCAAAGTTGGAAAAATTGCAACTTCCGAATTAAAAAAAATTATCAAATTTTCTATAAGAAAAAAAAACTAATTTCCAAAATTAGATTTTTTATTCGCATCAAAATGTCACTCTTAAAACAGACTATGATAATTCATAAAACGATTTCCATTTAATACATATAAACAAAGGAAAATCTCCTCAATATATTTATTTTTTATAATAAGAAGAACATTCTCACAATGAATTGTATTTGAATTTGTTATTTCTTCCCATATAGACATCGAACATGGAATCCATGTGGATTCTACGTGGAGGAACATTTAGACGTAGATTCAACGTAGATTCCACGTCGAATCTACGTGTTTTAGAGATGTGGCTGTTTGGGTTAGAGTGTTCTCTTTGCGAAATGGAAATCGGATTGGTCAGTCGAAATCGCGAACATTATTTCGGATCGGCGAAAACCGGATAAAAAGTGTGCCGAGATTTTTGGTTTCGGTGCCGAAAAAAATGAGGTGCGACGCGCTAATGACAATTTAATTGCGAGTGCCGTGCCGTCGGGTGTCGCGCGCTCGAAACGTCTCCGCTAACGGGACCTCGGTTTTTGACCCTGAATCATCCGGATTGGACCTTGACGGCGTTGCCAAGTTACTTGAAACGCTCTTGTCAGAGCCTGTTATCTGGCGCGCGATTAAACGACGTGACGATTATCGGCGTAGCGCTCGTCGAACTCACGCGGACACATTTTTTTCGACCGCTTTTTTCGTTTTTCGTTCGCCGCTTCGCTCCAAGGGCTTCGACGAGCACGAATCCTTGTAAGGTCGCTGACGACGTTAACCCTGACCCGTCGCAAATATGCGCCCGTTTGAGAGGTCCGCGAATTGGCACTTTTCGCGATCACTTAGCTAATTTTTATGTAGAAAAACAAGAAAAAGGATTTTCCATAAAAAAGATCCTTTTTTTATGGAAAAGGAAAAAGAGAAAAATCCAAATTTCCTATGGAAAAGAAAAAGATCGAAAAAAGAAAAAGATTTTGGATCTTCCATAAAGAAGATCCAAAAAAGAAGATTTTTTTTAGTTCTATTTCAGGGGAAGTGGAACTAAAAAAGATAAAAAATCATTAAAAGACCGATTTTGACTTAGAGATTTGGATAATAGAATGTCCTTTAATAGTGAAATTTCATTTTGGTATCAGCATTAGAAATTACAATTGTTAAAACAAATAAAAAACAGGAAAATAACATTGCAAATCTGTAAAAGTTATTTTTTTTTATTTTTTATTTAGCCATTATTATTACACGTTAGATAAACTTGTTTCATTCCAATAGCATTTTGGAAATGTTCAATTTCCGAATTCAGTATGACTCGGCGAATTATTTACCACGGTTGATCTCGTCAAATCAACACTAAGTTCACGCTTTCACTGATTTTGTAACTATTTTTTGTCGCATTTTTTTCATTGAAGAGATTTTTGTCACGCCGCAGTTGCGATTGATACCATATTTTGTAATTAGTCGAACCTACGGTTTCTTGAAAGGATTTCAAACAGAAAATTTGGCGCAGCTTCGAACGGTTTTCCCTTAAGTTTAACCGAAAGAATCCGTATTAACTTTCGACTTCCTGTCGGTGAACTTGACTCGTTCCAATCGACCTGATTTCAAACCCTGTAAATGTGTCAAAGTCAAGCTATTGTTACAAAATTACAGTAGTCGCCTCGATGTATGTACCCTAAGTGTGGCGCCACTGGAGGATAACATATCGTTACATTATCCGACATTATCCTTCACCAAACAGCTCCGTCAATTTTCGTTCAGCATTTCATTACATTTTCGTAGACTGTAAAAGTAGTCAGTGTAATATTACAGGTATTGTATATCCGTTAGCAAAACTTTGTATAGATGAAACTAGAGGTAAAGACAATAAAAGTTGTGTAAACATTCATATAAGTTATGTCAATTTATAATTTCAAATTTGAATTTGAAAAGGAGATTATAATGTAAAAAGTGTAATCTAATTGATTTACACTACAAACATATCCCTAGTAAAAGTAAATATATATTTCCAATTTATTAGAAATACATTGGGAATATACTGGACATACATACAGTACATATATTTCCAATATATATTTCACTATAGGTTTATGATTTCAACAATTGCCATTTAATGGCAATGTATTGACAATATATTGGCAATATATTAGGAATATATTGGGAATATATTGCTACTATATTGTTAATGTATGTACATATACTAGCAATATATATTTCTGCTGTATGTTTTGTTTTAATAGGAAAGCTGCAATCTTCCAAAAATATTTACACTCTCTTCATTAATATCAAACATCTCACACATAGTTTGCAATTAAAGTAGATTAGAAGTGAATTAAAGTGAATTAAATACTATTTAATGTTATTCTATTCAGGAAACGGAATAAAAACTTTATACTGGAGATATTTTCAGACGGTCCATTAGAGATCAAATTTGTTATATTGCTGAATTTCACACCTTGAGAACCCTAGTAAAAAAATATATTCCCGATGTATTCCTAATATATTCACGATATATTCCCAATATATTGCCAATATATTTTCAATATATTTATGTTTAATAAAAAAACATATATTGGACATACATCGGCAATATATCGGCGATATATTGCTAATATACGATAAATGGCAATATTTAGAGATATACTGGCACAGTATATTTTCAATATATTTTATATACTTTGAAAATATATTGGAAATATATTGACGCAATATAAGGCAATATATGTTTACGAAAAACATAAGTTGGAAATATATTAAAAATACGTTAAAAATATATTTCTACTATATGTTTCTTTTTACTAGGGAACATCTGATGGTATGTTAATATATATATATTGATAAGGTTCTCCATATTTATCTTACATACAATGCCATTTTTTATTGACAATTACATTGATATCTGAGCTAACTTGGAATAGAAGTAGATTAAAAAGAGTTGATTTTTCGATTTCTCTCATCTCTATTACCCAGACTATTAATTCAATACTCTACAATTCTTTTCTTTTGAATTATCATCAATAAAACTATTTTTTCACCTCTATTTCGCCGATTTCAAATTCAAATACCGCCTATCATCAAATACGCCATATTTTTGCGCCGAACTTTGATTTACCAAGAAAATTTGTCGCCGCGATATTTATATTTTAACAACGCAGACAAAAATCCAAAAGAAACAAAGCGCCAAGCAAAGTCGAACGAGATAACGAGATAAATCGTCTCTCTCTCCCTCCATCCATCTATCGATCTCTCTCCGCGCGCGCACGCCGAATCTCGTCTGCGTCAACTTTTTCGGCTCGCCGAAGTTGCGAATTTTCGCCGGCCGGCAACGCAAACGCACCGGCGCGATCGAAGCCGCGCGTCGACGCGTTCGCCGGCAATCGCCGCGAGGTGGCGTTCAAACAATAACACAGGTGAGATTCGTCTGAATCAATATTTGCGGAGATTTCGCGCGACACACTTTATTTTGATAAGCGTCGGCGAATAAGGTCAAATTCGCGGCGACGTCGCCGCTGGATGGTGGCCGGAGGGGGGAGAGGGGAGGGGTGGCAAAAATCGCCGGATTCCCGTGCGATGACTCGAGAGACGCCATTTTCTGACGCCCGTCTAGTCCCGGTCTAGTCTAGTCCGGCTTTTTGCGCGGCAAAATCAACGCCAAACTCGATCCGCTTTTTGCGTCGGGCCTAAAAACGGCCCGATGAACTGTTCGTCGTTCTGAATTTCGACAGTCGATTTCGAAATTACTGTGCAACCTCGTTTTAAGGAGAAATTTGCCTAAAATGGGACCAAAATGATGATTTTTGGTGGGAAAGTATCATATCGTATCCTTAACGATATGATATCGTAAATGTAGATTATTACGATATCACATTGTAATTTGACTTAAGAGATTAGATGACTTTACCGGAAACACTTCCGAAGTGTCTGCACTGAGAAAACCAGATTGTAAGGAGTGCGATATAAATCGTAACTCCAACAAAGTGATATCGTAAATGCATCGCGATATCGTTAAATAAAAAAAAATAAAAGTATTAGTACAAAAAATACAAATTTGTTCAATCCTTTTCTCAGTTTACCTCGAAATCGAATTTTTTTGTATCTCCATGGCATGAAATTCGATTGGAATTTCCATTCGTGGTAAGCGGATTTGGTTTGGCATTTCGCGGGATTGTCACGGCCGCCGAATTAACGGTCGGCCGTGAATCATTGCATATTTATATCGGCGTCTCCGGCTTATCGTCGTCTGTTTGTGTGCCCAACGTGCGACGCGACGGCACCCATTTTTGCGCGGCGATATCGCGCGGATGCATCGATAATGACGAAGCCGGCGACAGCCCTGTTTGCGCGGCGTTACGTAAAGAAAAAGCGAGCGCGAGCGCGAAATCCGAAAAACGCCGCCGCCACCGCTTTGTATCGATTATATTAGACGCGGGACGCGATAGTAAAATGGCGCCGGCTGCGAACCCGTTCGGCCAAGTGACACGCTGCAGTTCCGCACGTCCGCGCGCCCTGACATCAATATTCCGCGCGCCGATATCTCGCAACTTCGCCCGGACAAAGAGACGTTATGCTGCGCGAATTAAAGATAATGCTAAGCGTCGCCCGATAAAACGCGAGTGCGATTATTTATAGGCTAGGACTTTTTTTGTATCTGGTTACCGGGCGATGAAAAAAGCAAAAAGTTTACGGCATTTCGAGAAGTGAAATGTAATTGTGGAAAGCTTAAGATGCAACTTTCTACCGAAATATTGTATAAAAGAATAATTTTTGGTTAAAAAAATGAAATAAATAAAATTTATTTCCAAATCTCCAAAATTCAACCCAAAAATCTCTGTCTCCCAAATATCTCCGAGAAATCCACGTAGAATACACGTGTTTGTTCTGTTCGGGCATATAATGCAATTTTATTTGCATCCAGTCCAAAATCTCAATAATTCAGCCCGAAAATCTCTGTCTCCCAAATATCTCCGGGAATTCCACGTAGAATACACGTGTTTGTTCTATTCGGGCATATAATGCAATTTTATTTGCATTCTCTCCAAAATCTCCAAAATTCACTTCAAAAATCTCTGTCTCCCAAATATCTCCGGGAAATCCACGTAGAATACACGTGTTTGTTCCGTTCGGGCATATAATGCAATTTTATTTGAACCCTAATGTACCCTATTTACAATATCATATCGTAACACCTATAATTTCATGTTAACCTAACCCCTTCATCCACAAAAACATTATGTTCCGTCCTCCGCAATAAATCTTGTCGAAAATCGATTTTAAAAAGGCCATAAAAAGGGGACAAGATCTGCATAAAATCGCCATAAACCGGCTCGTTCGCCCAGAGCCGCGACGTTTATCTCGGCGTCGATTTTCACGGCGCCCCGGCGCATTTTTCGCCTCGGTTTTTTCTCGCCTCGCGAAAGATAAAATAGTTGCTGAGGCCGTCGGGCACACCGGCCGGCGTCCTGGACCGATCGCCGGATAGCACGTTGCGGCGCATCGTGCGATGGAGACGTAAACAAAGGCCGTGCGCAAGCGCGTCCCGATTTCCGCAGGTTCCGCGCCGTTACCCCCCCCCCCCTCTCCCCCGCTCCCGCGCACCCCCGACTAGACCCGGTTAGCCCCGGTTAGCCCCGGTTAGCTCCACTTCGTCCCGCGGCGTCCCCCCCCCCCCCCGACCGCCGCGCCTCGGCGCACCCGAGCAGCCCCCCTCGCTCCCCCCGCGCCCCCCGAGTGATTAAAGTGCGCGCTCTCCTCGGCCGCTCGCCTTAGGGCCGACCTTAGGCGACCGCTGCGATGCCTTTACCGGCGCTATTGCTATTGCGTTGTCCGTGAAAAAGACGCGAAAGCAAAAAGCCGTCGAACGAAGCGCTGAAACTGTGTTTCCAGCGGAAAGGGCCGGGTGAGGTTAGGTCGTGTTAGAATGGGTAGGGGATCCGAAAAAATGGAGGCTTTTATAGAGAATGGATTTAGGGAGGTTGCATAGAGAGGTTATTTTGTATTTGATGTTTGTTTTATTAATATTAATAAAACAACATTAATATTAACAATTAATATTAACAATTTAGGAATATTTATGGGAAAGTGTATCTATATAAATTGTCTTTAAGTCTATAAATTTCAGTCAAATAAATTATGTGTAAATTTTAATCAAATTGTTCTTGAATTTGGACTGTTAAAATGATCTATGACTTAAATGATCAAAGAAGGATTAAGGGAATGCCAATGAGGGAATGCTAAAAATTTGATAAAAGTTACAAAATTATAGATTGTTCCTTATTTGCAATAGTTATAATTTCATCGAAAATATATGCATTCGAAATACAATTAGTAAATTGCAATTGATAATGCCAATTCCTATCACTCTGAGAAAGAAAGGAAAACTCTTCCTTACAATTGAATTCCTTGTATCCGTTACCCTGAAATAAATGACTTTCACCGAAACTCGATCAATTTCATTTATCAACATCAAGTGTAACCTTATACACATTTTTTATGGAGTACGAGAAGAGAAAAAACGCCATAAAATCAAGAACGTTAATGTTCAAGTTAATCTTTTAAGCTAACATTATTTTGCTATCCGATCAACGGGGAACTCTCTCAGTGAAACGATGTTTCGAAACAGTCACACCTAACCTGAAAAATATAAGTTCTACAGCGCTTTACGGCTTCTCGTAACAATAAATACTTAATCCTCCATATTGTGAAATAACTTCTGCAAACCAACCATTCCTTCAACCAACGTTTAACCAGTGAAATCGTTATCTACTTTAACTGAATTTTTCTAATGGTTTATGATCATTGGAATGAAATTTCTAATGTCTCCAGACTAACCTCACTTTTTAACGTTCAATCTCCGAAGATGAATTGGTCAAAACCAATTGAAAGTTTGAAGTAACTGATTAGTTAAAGTATAAATCGGTCATAAGCGATAGATTTGAAAAACAAAAGTTCGCCTAAAACGAATTTGAGGTTAACTGGTACTGACCGATAAAATGTACTAACGTCCAACTACAAAATGTTCAGAAACCTCATTCATTTTTCAGTAAACTTAATGATCTCTAACAGTTTTCCTTTGGTTCTCTCCAATCAAGCTCAATTCTTCCCAATTCCATAGCTGAAAAGTCAGAGCTGACCCAACCTGAACCTGCGACCGTTAAACCAAGTTAACCTAGCACTCCCCAGCAACATCGAGGTTAGGTTAAGTCGGCGTAAGCCGGGTTCGTTGATATTTTCGGTCGCCCGGCGACATTATCCTTGGGTGCGCGCGTCGGCAAAAAGGACGACTCCGAGAAAAAAGGCCGCTGAAATAAAAAGCGGTGATCCTGCCGCCGCCACCGCCGATGTGTCGTGAGTCACGCGCGCGACCATAGCTCCCTCTCTTGGTCGTTGTTTCTGCCCGTGTATATACACTTGGCTACGAATCCGCGTGTCGTCGACCCTTCCTCGGCCGGCCGGTCGACTGGCCAAGATGATCTCGCCGAATCGCCGGGTCGCGCCACACTTTCCCCCCGCGCCGCGGCGCGAGATCCATCTCTTTTCGCCGCGAGGAAAGCGCGGAAACGGGCGGAAACGAATGCCACGATTCGATGATATCGCGCGATAAGCGGTAACGACGCAGAAAAGGAGCGCGCGATGGGAGCGCCAATGGGCACACGCGTCTATCCTTATTAACTCGGCGAATAATTAGCGAGGAATGCGCGGGTTCGCGCCATCTTGCATTCTTTTTTGCACGCTCGAGCGCGATTTCGGAAGGGCAGGAGGTGATGGGAGCGACGATGTGTCGAAGTATGCACACTGTGTGCTGGAACTTGGGTTAAGGGTGTATAGCTATTGAAGAAGTAATATTGTAAATAAATATATTTATTGAACGATTTTATTTTAAATTTTATTTTAAATACATACGATATAATGGAAATATATAATGCAATAAATTAAAAAAAATATAATTAACAAAATTATATAATAGAAGTTTTTCAAATTCAGATATCATTCCTGAATTGATCAATCCTGAAATGATAAACTTATGTGAGAAAAAAACATTTGGTCAGATTAACTATACTTAATCTGACCCTAAATGGTTTAGGATTGAATTATAATTTAGAATTACTGATGTTTTGATCATTAACCTCAAACAGTTATGTGGTCGGTTCCCGTATCTGATCTTATAACATGTTGCATTGCATTTAAAATGTATGTCAATTAATCAATTTAGTAATTATCTCACATTCAGTTGAATTGAATTTCAATTCATAGCACATATGTGTCAAAAATCTCAAGAGTTTCATAGATATCAAAATACAGTGACATTTCTTTTGAAAACCAAATATATCTTCTTTCTAAGGAGGACAAGGAATTATCTACGACAAGCACAACTGACGAATGTCTGATTTGATATCAAAAGGATGTATATGAAGAAATCTTTCTTTTTCCAAGGAAACATCTTTTCGTGGAAAAAGCGCCAGAATGCAACGTTTTTCTACATATAAAGCGCGGTTTTCATTTAACGCGGCGGAACGGGGGAGCTGTCTCGCAATCCTGAATTCGCGAACGTTGATAAATCGCGTAGCTGCGCGCGATAACGGTATTGCACTTTCGCGAAAACGTATAACCTTGTTACAAAAATTGTTTTGATTCCAAACACGAGGCAGCGTGTGTCAAACGGCCGCACCTTCGACCCCGAGACGTGTAATTTTCGCGGAAAATATACGCTTTAGCGCAAGAACAAATGCGGCGTCATTTTCGCCGGCGCGTCAAAGGAATCTCAAAAAAACGAGCATATTGCAACCCAATCTTTCATCCAAACACATCTGGATCGAGTATCGAATTTAACAATCATCCCAGACTCTCACAAACTTAAACTAATTTAATTTGCAAAACTAATTTTTAAAAATTATTTATAATAATTATTTATAAAAATTATTTATAATATAATATTATTTATGAAAATTTATTTATTTTTGTGCCTTTTTTTATTTTATACAGCTAATTTTTTTCGAAGAAAATATATAATTCAGTCATTTGAATTAAACATTTAGTTGATTCAGCCGAAAATGTAGTTGCCTCAATATGGCAACCGTGCAGATTTAGTTGACATAACCATCACGTTTTCTCAGTGCATCGAAAACATCTCAATTGCACACTCGCGAACGCCCCTTTTCGCAAAACATTCGGTCATTCTCCCACACATTAACAGTGCCATCTGACCGCGCTCCGCGTGAAGCAATTACTCTAATCCGTAATGAATACCAGCCTCTCCGCGTGACTCACGCTATATATACCCGGCGACGTACATATGTCTAACAACATCAACTTTGACACGACGCGAAATTCAACAAACAGCCCGCCTAATCCCGTAACCGCAATCCCCCAATTAAACGTCGATCCCCCTCTCCCTAAAGTGCAAAAACAAGTGAACGTCGCAGAAACCAACCGTTTGCTAATGCTCGTTAATCAAAACAGTCACCTTTCTTTTAATAATTCAGCAATACGGAATGTGTTCACAAATTATTTTTCATACAAATAGTCTGTGAATATGGGAAAACCACGTAGAAGTGAATAATTTCAAAAATATATTTACCAATCATTGTGGTAATTGTATATACCATAGTAAAAAGAGGTTAAGTGTGGAAAAGTTGCTATGACTGTATGTCAGTGTTTCAGACCAACATCCAAGTATTTCTACAGTGTAAATGCGGAAGTACGTCATTGATAACAAGTTATGATGAATGTGGCTGTGGCACATTCGGATCTGACTATACAGTTTTAATCTTCCCGAGTGTTGGTTTTATGCAGGAATGACGAATTCCCTGTAGAACCACACATTTTTAAAAAGAGAGTAATTTTGTGAAAATCCGTTTATCTTCCCTAAGGGGACATCGGTTAATGTTGAATCAACGTTGATTCAACCGAATCTACGTTGAGTCAACGTTCATTCAACCATAGTGTTCCCGTAGGGTTGGACAACCGAAAGCCATCTAGCTTGTCGCAGTTTTCTAT